>JAJQQW010000024.1:31211569-31279025 GCA_025583905.1 Ia io | reverse complement strand
GCTGAACAAGAACAGAACCAGAAACAAGGAGGCATCGATCGGACTATCGGGCCTCAGAGGGAAGGTAGGGGAGGGTTGGGGGAGAGGGGAGAGATCAACCAAAGGACTTGTGTGCATGCATATGAGCCTAACCAATGGTTAAGTTCAACAGAGGGTTGGGGCATCTGTGGGGAGGGGTGTGGGATGGGAATGGGGGGATGAGGACAAATATGTGACACCTTAATCAATAAAGAAATTTGATACATGACAAAAAAAAATTAATTGCTACTATTTATTGAACTCCTTCTATGTGCCAAGCACTATTCTGAGTGTTTCATATATAGGGTGTTCCAAAAAATGTATACATACTTTGAAATTCATGCACTTGAGGGGAAGGTCCCTCATCCCAGCCTGCGCCCTCTCGCAGTCTGGGAGCCCTTGGGGGATGTCTGACTGATGCCTTAGGCTCATGGGGAGCGGGCCTATGCTGGCAGTCACATATCCCTAGCAATGCCATGGAGGTGGGAGAAGCTCCAGCCACCACCGCTGCGCTTACCAGCCATGAACCCGACTTCTGGCTGAGTGGTGCTCCCCCTGTGGGAGCGCACTGACCACCAGGGGGCAGCTTCTGCATTGAGCGTCTGCTCCCTGGTGGTGAGTGCTCATCATAGCAACCAGTTGTTCTGCTGTTCAGTCAATTTGCATATTAGCTTTTTATTATATAGGATAGTTCATTTTTAAAATTTGAAAGAATCTACAGAGATGAATAATTTATCTGTTCATGCCTGTTTTCAAACTGATGGTCCAGTTTGAAAACTGGTCCAGGCACTGCTGATAGCATGAAGCAATGGAATCACAAACATCAGGAATAATTTCATTCGGTATTTGTATGCCCTTAATTCATCAACTATTGCTGGTTTTGTACTGTAAAATTTATCTTTTCTGTATCCCCTAAAAAAGTCTAGTGGAGCCCAGCTGGTGTGCTAAGTGGTTGAGCATTGATCCATGAACCAGGAGGTCACAGGTTTGATTCCCGGTTAGGCACATGCCTGGGTTGCGGGCTTGATCCCCAGTAGGGGGTATGCAGGAGACAGCCAGTCAATGATTCTCACTTATCATTGATGTTTTTATCTCTCTCTATCCCTCTCCCTTCCTCCCTCTGAAATCAATAGAAACATATTTTTAAGAATAGTCTAATTTATAAATTTTCTTTGTTCAAAGCTTAATCTTGCTTTACCCGTTATTTCAAGTCAGTTAAACCTAAAAAGGAGTGAAAATTGAGTGAGTTATCAGCTGTTAAAGTGTGTCCCCAAAAAATGTCTACACACTTTAAATAATTATAAAGGCAGTGTTTGTACTTCAACTACATAAAATGCATATTCACACTTCCAGTAGCATTTTAGGATGAATTTCCTTTGTTCAAAGCTTAGTTTGGACCTAGCTGGTTTGGCTCAGTGATTAGAGTGTTGGCCCACGATTGAAGGGTCAGGGATTCTATTCCGGCAAGGGCACGTACCTGGGTTACAGCCTTGATTTCCGACATGTGTGGGAGGCAACCAGTGGATGATTCTCTATCTCTTTCCCTCCCCCTCCCTTTCACTTTCTCTAAAATCAATGGAAAAAAATATTCTTGGGCCCTAACTGGTTTGGCTCAGTGGATAGAGCATCGGCCTGCAGACTGAGAGGTCCCGGGTTCGATTCTGGTCAATGGCATGTGCCTTGGTTGCGGGCACATCCCCAGTGGGAGGTGTGCAGGAGGCAGCTGATCGATGTTTCTCTCCCATCGATGTTTCTGACTAACTCTATCCCTTCCTCTCTGTAAAAAATCAATAAAATACATTTTAAAAAATATTCTTGGGTGAGGATTAACAACAACAACAACAAAAGCTTAGTCTGGCTGAAAAGAAAGAAACATCAATTGAGCTATCAGCTGTTAAAGTGTGTATACATGTTTTTGGGACAACTATATACGAACTGATTTAAGCATTACAACAACCCTGTGAGATAAGTACTATTTTATCCCCATTTCAAAGCTGAGAATACTGAGGCACACAGAGTAACTTGTCCCAGGTCACATAGCTCCTATTCAAAGTATTTGACTCTGAAGCCACATGCTATGTATTGTCTCCCATCAAAGTTTACATATGCTTCAAATTAGAAGTTTGCTTTCATTTGTTTTGTTGATTTTTTTTTTTTGCAGAGAGGAAGGGAGAGGGATGGAGAGTTGGAGACATCGATGAGAGGGAGACTTTGATTGGCTGCCTCCTGCGCGCCCCCTACTGGGGATGTGCCTGTGGCCAGGGTGCATGCCCTTGACCAGAGTCGAGCCTGGGGCCCCTCGGTCCGTGGGTCGACGCTCTACCCACTGAGCCAAACCAGCTAGGGCTGAACTGTGCTTATTTTTTTTTTTTTTTAAATATATTTTATTGATTTTGTACAGAGAGGAAGAGAGAGGGATAGAGAGTCAGAAACATTGATGAGAGAGAAACATCGATCAGCTGCCTCCTGCACACCCCCCCACTGGGGATGTGCCCGCAACCAAGGTACATGCCCTTGACCGGAATCGAACCTGGGACCCCTGAGTCCGCAGGCCGACGCTCTATCCACTGAGCCAAACCGGTTTCGGCATGAACTGTGCTTATTAAAGTGTTTTGTTTCTGGTTTTTTTCTTCAGAATTTGTAATATTTTGTACTTAGGCAAAAGAAAGAAAGAAAGAAAATATCCAAATTATCCAAAAGTTTTAATTCATACTTTCTTAATTTACTATTGTAGAGATTAAATGAGTTGAAGCTCAGTTGGTTAGAGCATCATCTGATTCAACAAGGTTGTGGGTTCGATCTCCGGTCAGGACACAAACAAGAAGCAATCAATGAATGCATAAATGAGTGGAACAACAAATCAGTGTTTCTGTCTGTCTCTCTCTTCCTTCTTCACTCTCTCTAAAATTATTTTTTTTTAAAAAAAGAATCAACCAATGAATGCATAAATAAATGAAACAACAATCTATGTTATTCTTTCTCTCTCCCTCCCTTTCTCTCTCTCTCTCTCTCTCTCAAATCAATACATTTTTTTAAAAAAGATTAAATGAGTTCAATGGTAGTATGTGTAAACTTTTACCAGGCACTTTGCACATATAAAGTATTGTTTTTAATGTTTTTAAAGAGTAATGTCAAGACATAGTTGGGCCGAAGCCGCTTTGGCTCAGTGGATAGAGCGTCGGCCTGCGGACTGAGGGGTCCCGGGTTCTATTCCGGTCGGGGGCGTGTGCCTTGGTTGCGGGCGCGTCCCCGGGGGTGTGTGTGTGCAGGGGGCGGCTGATCGATGTTTCTCTCTCATCGATGTTTCTGGCTCTCTGTCCCTCTCCCTTCCTCTCTGTAAAAAATCAATAAAATATATTAAAAAAAAAAAAACATAGTTGGACCGTGTTAATGGTCATAAAGTCTTTACTATAATAGAGGTCAACTCTATGGAAAAGAGGTTTTTACTCTTATTTTAAGAGTCCCTGTCTCTCATCAAAGAAAATAATAAAATGATCCCACATCAAATGTAATTTACATATAATTATTTAAAAGTGGAATTGTTTGTGACTAATCGACATGTCCCATTTTGTAGATATTTAATCAAATTTACTAAGTTCAGTTTTGAAACTAAAACATTTCTTGGAGCGAGTAGATTTTTCTCAGCTTTCAATTTTATTGGCCCTGGAAAAGCTCATGGGCCCTGAGCACTGGGCCTCAGCACCACTGTCGGTCCAGGAGATTCTCTGGCAAGAAAAACTGAGGTGAGATCAACCAAAGGTCTTGTATGCGTGGATGTAAGCATTACCAATGGACACAGACACTAGAGGGGTGAGGGATGTGCTGGAGGGTGGGAATGGCTGGGGAGAGGTCAATGGGGGGAATTATATTGTAATAACTATGTATGGGCCAGGGGGGTATTTGAAATTTCAGTGGGACCACTTTGTAAAGTATATGATTGTCTAACCACTATGTTGCATACCTGAAACTAATACAGAATAATATTGAAAAATAATAATAAAACCCTAATATGTTTCAAAAATAAAAAAAGAAAAGAAAGAAAGTTGCTTATCAGAAAGGTCTCCGCTCTGGAGGTACGATTTATGAGTATAATAAATGTGGGAAAGTGTTCAGACAAATCTTTAACCACCTACAACATGGGAGAGTTCACACTGTAGTAAAGCCCTGTGAGTGTACTGATTGTGGGAAGGTCTTCAGTGAAAGCCCTGCTCTCATTAAACACCACAGAGTTCACATTAGAAAAAAGTGTTATACGTGTAATGATTGTGGGAAGTCCTTCCATCAAAGGTCTCACCTCACTAGACACCAAAGAGTTCACACTGGAGAAAAGCCATATGAGTGTAGTGAATGTGGGAAGCATTTCAGTGAAAGAGCTGACCTCACTATACACCACAGAGTTCACAGTGGAGAAAAGCCACATGAGTGTAGTGAATGTGGGAAGCATGTCAGTGGAAGGTCTAACCTCACTAGACACCACAGAGTTCACAATGGAGAAAAGCCATAAATGTGCAGGGAATGGTTTATTTTTCTCACTTATTATAAGAACACTTAAGGGGCTCTATGAGACCCTTTACATGAATGTAAACCCCTGTTATGAGAACATACACTCTGCTAGATTCCTCATAAATTTGAGGTACACGTGAGACTTGAAGGAGCTGCATTGTACTTGCTAAATGCCCAGACCTACCACCCAAATGATGTCACTGTCTCTTTGTCGCTGAAGAGATTTCACCTCTAACACCTGACTCACCTGAGGAGTGTGCATCGGTCACCACCCCTAGGTGCTCAGGGGAATGTATTCTGTGTTCTCACTTCTGCTGGAAGTAATTATGGTTCCTCCAAGCTCTTGGCAGTATCTTCATTCATTTCTCTGTGACGAGAAAATGGACCTGACCCAGAATTCATCCCGAGCACCCATTCTCAGCTAATAAGTGCCACCTCTTTCAGGGACATAGTGGTACTCACATTATGCTTTGATAAATTTGGGGAGGTTCTTATTCACCAACCTGCAAACCCCTTGTTCTCCTGTGCTCTGATTTAGAATATTTTTAACGGTATTTTTACATTTGTACCTTTAATTTGGGTTTAATCACTGCCACAGATGATTTGCAAACACAAATGTGATCTTTCAGCATGACCTTTCAGAGATGAATAGATATTGTGTTTATCCAAAAGTGTATGTGGTTTGAAAGGGACAACATAATGTCCGGAAATCACTTTTTGTCTAATATTGGCTTATTACTTATTGCGGCCCATGGCCTGAAAAGAAAGACCACGTGACTTTGTGCATTTAATTTTCAGCCTAGTGCCTCGATTATTGGTAAGGGCAAAGGTCAGTCTTAAGATGAGACCTTTGCTCTGCTTCTGTGACCAATATGAATCATGTTCTCTGTTCACAGTATGTACTACATAAGCCTCAGCAATGTTTAGGGAACCTGCTCTCCATGTACTGCAAAGGAGACATGTGCCAGGAAGTATGACATTTCATAGGCTGGTGTCATTTGTTGTAAGTCTCTGAGGTGGAACCACAATTAGGACAGAAACACTGTTTCAATAGTGAGTGGGGAAGCCTGCAGGAAATTAGATGATAAGTGCCTCTTCTGAACATAAGGCCACAAATGTTCTGGGGCCTGTGGCTGTGTGGCTTTTATGTGCAGACATTCTCAGGACCTCCAAAACTGTTTCGTGTAGCTGGCGTCTTTGGCAGAATAATCTAATGGTATTGTGTATTCCCTGGCCCCTCTAGGGTGTTCACATAATGTAGTTGCTCAACAGGCAAGAAGTCAAAGGTAGAGGAAGGATAACCCTGCAATCTGTCCCAGGATGTCTTTTGTATGTAGTCAGCATTCCTATTGAATTTGATGGCAATAGTTTTTTTTTTTTTTATGATATACTTTTATGATTTCAGAGAAAGAGAGAGAGAAAGGGAGAGAGATCAATGAGAGAGAATCATTGATCAGCTGCCTCCTGCATGCCCAACTCTGGGGATCCAGCCCACAACCTGGGCCTGTGCCTTGACCTGGAATCAAACCAGTGGCTTTCCATTAATGTGATCACGCAAGAGGAAATGAGACACAGTGGCCTTGGATAGTTTATATTTTGTGTTCTTCTTTATTAATTATTGTATTATTTTCGGTAGCAACAACTTTAAACCTACTTTGCCACACCCTGTATTTACCTCCAGTCCTTTTGTCAGCTTTCTGCCTCCCAGCCCTCCATGCAAGCATTGATTTACCTTCCTGTACAATAGAGTAGTTCATATTTTTCATAATTTTATTGGTACTAAAAGCTGTATTCTCTTTAAGAAACACTGACTTCCTTCATGCTACGCAGATATTTTGAGATTCGACACTAATGTTTATGTAAATATTTATTTCCAGGAAATATTGTAATCTATGGGTAACCACTTTAACTATTGAGGTGCCTATGGTTTCAGTGATTTCTATGTTTGGGGTTTTAAAAATAAAACAGTTGGGAATATTGTGTTGAGTTCTTTCTACAGGTGTATGTGTTACCTACCAAACTGTTCCAGTGTCAGTGAATGTATTATATTTTAATACCTGGGGAACTGTGATCTAAAATGGCCAATCACTTTGCCTCCTGACCCACCCACAGTAATGAAAATTCCATTTTTCTGCAACCCTGCCAGCACATGGGAAGGTTAATCTTTTTAAATACTAGCCTTATCAGTGAGTATTGTTAACTTGCTTTAGTTTTCATTCCATTTCTGTAAAATTGTTTGATGGTGATCATTTCTTATGCATTTCTTTACATTGTCTTTATCTCCTTTGTTAAAATGTGTGCTCTGGATTTTTTTTCTACTTTATAGTTAATTTATCATCCTAACCAATAGGAGGATAGTGCAGCCTCTAAGACATATGTTTGAATTTCTCTCATTCCTCAATGACTGTAGTGACTTCTTTGCCATATGGAATTGGTGCTTTTGAATTCTAAAACAATATACTTTTTCTCAATTTTTACCCTATGTACTATTTATAGCCCACTTGTACCATACACTTAATAGTTTAATCTGCATTGTTAACATCCTCCACCAGTGTTCTTTAAGTCTAAGCATTTAATAATATAGTAAATGAAGTCTAGGTTAGCAGTAGTTGACAATTTCACCACATTCAAACTGTCAAAATGATGGCATTGAACATGGACATAAGATATTTCAGTAATACATCATTATATTTTACTAGTGACCAGGTACATGGATGCGTACACATTGAAATTAAATTAATCCGGAAGTGTGTGGTGGGGCGGGACTTGGTGATATCGGCCCCACACTCCCTAGTGTCAACCTCTCACAGTCCCTCCTTGGCCGGCGGTGCCGAGGCTTGAAGGGCATCTGTGTGATGGCTGGGGTCCCTCAGCCACTGGTTTGATTCCAGGGCAGGGCACATGCCTTCCTGAATCCCCTGGAGTGGTCGTGCAGGAGGTAGATGATTGCTGTTTCTGTCCTTCTCCCTTTCAAAACGAGGGCTGGGCCGGGCCTGTGGAGATTGGGCTGAAACAGGCTCTCTGACATCCCGAGTTGTGCTGGATTTTGAGAGGGCAGTTCTTGGGTGACACAACCCAGAATCAGGCTCCCTCCTCTCTGGTTCTGGGGTGCCTTACCTGTGAACCACTGCTGTCAGGTAACCACAACTCACTGGGCAGCTCCTGTGTTGAGCGTCTGCCCCGTGGCGGTCATTGCAGGTCATAGCTACCTGTGAGGAAATTGGGCAGTTGCTTAGCCTTTCATATAGGTAGATTTTTAGCATACTGATACAGTAGCAATGAATGTGCTCAAGAACATTCATAATTAAACAGCTGAATTATTGAAAACATAAGTTTTAAACATTTTTAACGTTTGATGTATATGTAACTGATTATAAAACAAATATATATATATATATATATATATATATATATATATATATATATATATATATATCTAGAGGCCCAGTGTATGAATTCGTGCATGCATCATCATCTTCTTCTCCTTCCCCACTTCATCATCCATGTCAGGAACCAAGTAGGACTGTAAAGGATTTGGCCCAATGTCATCTTTGATGACTTCTCCTAACTCCTCTGCACCTGCATCAGAATGGTCAGTAAACCAGGTCAAGAAGCTCTCTGGTTCCTCATGCTGTCTCTTCCTGCTGGCTTTATTCTGTGTTTGACTTGAACGTTTCATCAAATGCTTTCCAGATTTCCATTTGATGTCAGTGGACTTTGAAGATTGATCACCACTCTCATTCAGATGAAACTCTTTGGAGAGAACTTTATTTTCGAAGTAAGGATTTTCATCCAAATAAAAATCTATTCTGTAACCTGATTTAATATCTTCAAATACTCTCTCTTCAACTCTTGTCAAATAATGCAGCGCCTCTTCATTCTCTTCCCCAAGCAGTGCAGACACTTGTGGATGGTTGACAAATGTTGTTACCCCAAAATTTGGGACTTTGGCAATCAATTCTGTCCTTTTCTGAAAAAATGGTTGGCGGAGTTTGTTATATTTCTGTTCTACTTTCAAAATCTCCTCACTGGCTTGTTCATTAAGTTATCTATTTCATTTTGTACTTCATCAATAAGTTCAATTGCTTCTTTCTGTTCTTTTTCTCCCTTCACCACATACAGAGGGGTCGGCTTCTTCTCCTGCTTGGGGGCTGGAGCCAGTTTCCGTTTCTTTGTTTGAGGTGGGAGCTAGGACTGGCTTTGGGGGCCATGCTGTGAGGCAAGTCCTAGGATCTGATCAATGGGAAGTCGCCAGGCTCAAAGGCACGCTGACCACTCACTTTTTCCATTTTCAAAATGAATTCAGGATTTAACCAATAGGAGGGCAGTTCAGCATCTAAGACATCTCTATTCACTTCACCCATTCCTTAAGGAATCAATTGGTTTCTTTTCCATTTGGAACTATACAGTATGTTTTGAATACTGGGAGAAAAATTGTTTTTCTCACATTTTATCTTATGCACAATTTAATGCCCACTTGCATGATACACTTTTAAGTTCAGTCTATGTTGCTAACATTTTCCACCATTTATTCCTGGTTGTAAATACTCTCATCATGATTAGTTTCAAAATGACAAAATGTTGGCACTGAACATGGGCCTGCTAGGATATTTCAGTAGCACATCATTATATTTTATTACAAACATGCTGATGCATTAGGTACAAATATACTCAAGAACATTCATGATTAAATAGTAAAATAATGGGAAGTGGCAAGTTTTAATTATTTTTTAAACTTTGATGTAAGTGTAATTGATTTAAAATATACATTCAAAACTATATTTTTATTGATTTCAGTGAGGAATGGAGGGGGGATAGATAGAGAGAGAAAGATGAATGATGAGAGAGAATCACTGATAGGCTGCCTACTGCATGCACCACGATATGAATCCAGTCCACCATCTGAGCATGTCCTGACCAGGAATTGATCAGTTACATGCAGGGTCATAGGTTCACACTCAACCACTGAACCACGCTTGCCCCGCTCTCCTAAGATTTTCAGGGATCCCATGCAACCTGCAACCAGGGTACCGATGAGCAGTGGCAGCTCGTCCTGGCCTAACCCCTGAATCTGCGCTCAAGGCCTCCTTTACTCTGAATGCCCAATGACCTAACAGCAGCCTTGCTTTGGCTCATTTATTTCCCACAATGTTTCTAGAGAGTCAAAGGAGCCTGCTGTTTCCTGTTCTATCTCTCTGCTGCTTCCTGTTCTATCATAAAGCCTACATTTTTTCATTATCCTCAGTTTCAATTAATGTACCCTCAAAATCTTCTGAACTTGTGCAGTGAAATCTTTTTGAACATGAAGTAATGAACTCTAACACTACACACCAAGGTGAGGCCGACCTGCTCCAGGCTGCTTCCTGTTCCTAAACACAGGTATGACTGGGACATCTTCTACACAACAGACCAAGGCATGATTTTGCTTAGAGGACCTGGGAGAAAACGTGATGGTCTTCACTCAAATTGGTGTTTTTGAATCAAATCAATTTTAACATTTTTCTTTTTTTTATTGATTTTTTTAGAGAAAGAGGGAGACAGAGAAACATCAATGATGAGAGAGAATCATTGATCAGCTGTCTCCTACATGCCCCCTATAGGGATGGAGCTCCCCAACCTAGGCAAGTGCCCTGACTTTGAATCTAACTAGAGATACCTTGTTTCATTGGTCCATGCCCAACCACTGAGCCATGCAATGTGGGAAAACTATCTTTTTTATTGTTGGCTCTATTACAGATAGACTCAAGTTCCCCCATCCTCATTCCTCTTTGCCTCCCTCTACCTTGCCCCCACCATTTCTAGGCACTCAGCACATTATTGTCTATGTCCATGGACTATGCATATATGGTTTGTTTTTTTTTGCTAAATTTCACTTTACTTTGCACAAAATGAATACAACCAATTGACTAAGTAGCTCCAGAACTTTTAGTGTTCATTAATCAAGAAGTAAACGATGTCAAAAAGAACACTTTTCAATTCCTCCCATACACATATTGTATAGACAACAAACTCCTAACATATGTGACACAGGCTGGTTTTGACACATAGCAAGCCTAAGCAAGAAGGATGAGTACTGAATATCCACATGGTCAGACCAGGAGCCATGCTCCAGGAGCTAGACTACACCCAGCCTGTTATTCATGCTGCCCGCATATACATGTGCCCTGTGAAGTTCACTGTCCCTTATCAGATTGAAATCCAAGCGGCTCCTTCCATTTTCAGGCTCATTATTTCCAAGGTGGACCATCCACACACAGAAATCCAAGCAGCTCCAATATGCTCGCTCAGCTGTATTTTACATGACACCTCCACCAGCCAGGCTCCAGTTCAAATTCTGTACAGGAAGTTCCCGTTGTCGTCAACTCTCGCCCCCTCTGCACTACCTTGCTGCTGAAGTCCTGCTCACCCAGTTCTCTTGCCTTCAATGCTTCCAGCTCCTTCGCACTTGGCAATCCATCACTGTCAGTGCCTCTGGTGCCCTCACACCCACTGGTGGAGTATGTCTGCAGCTCTCTGTGCTGACCTTGGGCTGCAGCAACAGACACAAAGCATTCCTTATCCAGGCTCTGGACTCCTTTATTCCTTCCCTTCTGTCTCCTGGGTGTGTTTGTACTCTGAGTATTCGGTTCTGTCACCCTCAAAGCTGTGCTGTGACCTTGGCCTTGGGATGAGGATTCAGCTCCTGACACGGCGGCCTCCAGAAAGCAGCTCCCAGGCCTGGAAGCTGGCGGAGCGAGTGGGCAAGCCCAGCTCTGAAGGACCTTTTGATCCTGCTTCAGTTTCTTCTCCAATGTGGGCACAAACTTGCTTTTTAAAACCCTTCTGATCACATCGGAGCTAACATCCAAGCCTTCAGCCAATCTGGGAACTGACCAGGACTCTGGAAATTCTTCATGTAAATACCGGATCTGCTCCCTGGCTTCTTGGTCAGAGTCCTGGGCGGGGCCCCTCGGGGCACCATTTGCCTCTGAATTTTCTGGAACAGGATGGCTTTTTCTGTCGTCTCAGGGCGCTGGGGGAGAGAACCAAAGGCAGAAGCCATGCGTGGGAGCAACATGGGTGGTTGAAGCGTCTCAGCTGAATCAGGGGGCACCCAGCCCTGTCTCTTTGTTCATGACAGGTGAGACAGAGGGCTGGAGACCAGACACAGACGTTATTACAGGAGAAGACCCCTGCCGGGCCGCCTCCCAAAGGAAGAGAGCACGTGTGCAGAGGTGAAGGCGCCTTTTGAGGGGAGGAAAGGGAAGGGATGGGGCTTAGGGTACTCGGCACATGCTGATTGGTGGTTTCATGTAAGGCACATGATTAGGGACATAGGATTCAGGAGTTAAGGTATTTGGCAGGTGCTGATTGGTGGTTCAATGTACAGTCCATATAAGGTGCCTGGTTAGGTGCTCAGGAGTGTTTGGGCTGCAGGTGGAGTTTACGACATTCTCCATCCATCAGTTGGGGTAAGGGAGGATCTATCAGTTCACAGCCCCGGAAATCTAACACCCACAACAGCAGCGCCCGAGGAGGGCTAGCTTTCTAAACGGGCGATGAAATCCATCCCTGGTGAAGGGACCGTGGTCCCAAAGGAGCCGAACACCTGCCCCTGTGCCTCTGATGAGGGAAGAAGCAAGGCCCTGCTTCAGGCTGAGGGCCCAGGAAGGAGCGGGTACTGTTACAGAAAACTGGAGAAGAACCAAGCTGCAGGTGCTAACCAGTCCGCGATCGGGGACTGGTCAGGTGGCTGCAGGCGCTAACCCATGCCGCCTGCCCTGGTCCGTGATCCGGAATCGGGGCTTGGAGTGTGCAGCCGCCAAGCCCGATCGGGGACTTGGTCAGGCAGCTGCAGGCGCTAACCAGTTTGTGATAGGGGCCTGATCAGGCGGTTGCAGGCGCTAACCAGTTCCTGATTGTGGCCTGGTCGGGCGGCTGCGGGCGCTAACCCATGCCGCCTGCCCTGGTCTGTGATCCGTAATCGGGGCTTGCAGTGTGCCGCCACCAAGCCCGATCGGGGGCTTGGTCACGCGCTTGCAGGAACTAAGGAGTCCGAGATTGTGTCCCGGTCAGGGGGCTGAGGGCGATAACCCACTCCGCCCGCCCTGGTCCGTGATCTGTGATCGGGGCTTGCAGTGTGCCTCCGCCCAGCCCGATCAGGGACTTGGGCAGATGGCTGCAGGCGATAATCAGTCCCCGATAGCGGCCTGTGGTTGGATCCCTTTATGAACTCTGATGAGGCCTATCCTCAGGACGGAGCCCTCCATGACCTCTGCCTGAGGCCGGGCCTGTAGTTGGAGCCTTGCATGACCTCTGACTGAGGCTGGGCCTGTGGTTGGAATGATCTTTGACCTGTGCCTGAGGCCGATCCTGTAGATGGAGCCCTCCATGACCTCTGCCTAGGCTGGGCCTGTGCACGGAGCACTCTATGATCTCTGACTGAGGCCAGGCCTGTGGATGGAGCCCACTATGACTTCTGACTGACGCTGGGCATGCGGAAGGAGCACTCTACGACCTCTATGACCACTGACTGAGGCTGGGCCTGTGGATGGAGCCCTCCATGACCTCTGCCTGAGGCTGGGTCTGTGGATGGAGCCCTCTATGACCTCTGCCTGAGGACTGGCCTTTGGATGGAGCACTCTATGACCTCTGACTGAGGCCGGGCAAGTGGTTGAATCCCTCCATGACCTCTGTCTGAGGCTTGGCCTATGGATGGAGCTCCTATTGCCCTCTGTCTGAGGATGTACCGGTGGATGGATCCGTCTATGACCTCTGACTGAGGCTGGGCCTGTAGTTGGAGCCCTCAATGACATCTGACTGAAGCTGGGCCTGTGGATGGAACACTCTATGACCTCTGTCTGAGAAGGGCCTGTGGATGGAGCCTTCTATGACCTCTGACTTAGGCCGGTCCAGTGGTTGAAGCCCTCCATGACCTCTGTCTGAGGCTGGGCCTGTGGATGGAGCCCCTATTGACCTCTCACTGTGCCTTTCCCTGTGGATGGGACCCTCTATGACCCCTGACTTAGGCTGGGCTTGTGATTGGAGACCTCCATGACCTCTGACTGAAGCTGGGCCTGTGGATGGAGCCCTCTATGAGCTCTGATTAAGGCTTGGCCTTTGGACATAGCCCTCTATAACCTCTAATTGAGGCTGGGCCTGTGGACATAGCCCTCTACAACCTCTGATTAAGGCTGGGCCTGTGGACAAAGCCCATTATGATCTGTGCCTGAGGCTGGGCCTGTGGACGGAGCTCTCCATGACCTCTGCCTGAGGGTGGCCCTGTGGATGGAGCCCTTCATGTCCTCTGACTGAGGCTGGGCCTGTAGATAGAGCCCTCTATGGCCTCCGCCTGATTCCTGGCCTGTTGATGGAGCTCTCTATTACATCTGAGTGTGGCTGGGCCAGTGGTTGGAGCTCTCTATGACCTCTGTCTGAGGCTGGGCTTGTGGAGAGAACCCTCTATGACCACTGCCTGAGGCTTGGACTGTGGATGGAGCCCTCCATGACATCTGATTGAAGCTGGGTGTTTGGAAGGAGCCCTCTATGACCTCTGCCTAAGGCTGGACTGTGGATGGAGCCCTCCATGACCTCTTCATGAGGCCGGACCTATGGTTGGAGCCCTCTATGACCTCTCACTGAGGCTAGGACATTGCGTGGAGCCCTCCATGACCTCTATCTGAGGCTGGGACTGTGGACAGAGCCTTCTATGACCTCTGATTGAGGCTGGGCTTGTGGACATGGCTCTCTATGTTCTCTGATTGAGGTTCTGCCTGTGGACAGAGCCCATTATGACCTCTGCCTGAAGCCGGGCCTGTGGTCAGAGCCCTCAATGACCTCTTCCTGAGGCTCGGCCTGTGGACTAAGCCCTCTATGACCTCTGCCTGAGGATGGGACTGTGAATCGAGCCCTACATGACATCTGGACCTTTTGACGGAGCCCTCCATGTCCTCTGACTGAGGCTGGTCCTGAGGTTGGAGTCCTCCATGACGTCTGACTGAAGCTGGGCCCATGGATGGAGGCCTTTATATCCTCTGATTGAGGCTGGTCCTGTGGTTGGAGCTCTCTATGACCTCTGTCTGAGGCTGGGCCTGTGGACAGAGCCCTCTCTGACGTCTGCCTGAGGCTTGGACTGTAGATGGAGCCCTCCATGACATCTGATTGAAGCTGGGTGTTTGGAAGGAGCCCTCTATGACCTCTGCCTAAGGCTGGGACTGTGGATGGAGCCCTCCATGACCTCTTCATGAGGCCGGACCTGTGGTTGGAGCCCTCTATGACCTCTGACTGAGGCTTATCCTCTGGAAGGAACCCTCCATGACCTCTGCCTTTGGCCGGGCCTGTAGATGGCGCCCTCCGTGACCTGTGATTGAGGCTGGGCCTGTGGTTGGAACGCTCTTTGACCTCTGCCTGAGGCCAGTCCTGTGAATGGACCCCTCCATGAACTCTGCTTGAAGCTGGGCCTGTAGACGGAGCCCTGTATGGTGTCTGACTGAGGCCGGGCTTGTGGATGGAGCTCACTATGACCTCTGACTGATGCTGGGCCTGTGGATGAAGGCTTCTAAGACCTCTGACTTAGGCTGGACCTGTGGATGGAGCACTCTATGACCTCTGACTCAGGCTGCGCCTATGGACGGAGCTCTCCATGACCTCTGTATGAGGCTGGGCCTGTGTATGGAGCCCTCCATGTCCTCTGACTGAGGCCGGGCCTGTGGACGGAGAGCTCTATGACCTCTGACTGAGGCTGGGCCTGTGGATGGAGACCATATTGACCTCTCACTGAGGCTGTTCCTGTGTATGGAGCCCTCTATAACCTCTGGCTGAGCCTGGAACTGTGGACGGAGCCCTCCATGACCTCTACCTGAGGCCTGTCCTGTGGTTGGAGCCCTCTATAACCTCTGACTGAGGCTGGATGTGTAGACAGAGCCCTCTATGACCTCTGCCTGAGGCTGGGAATGTGGATGGAGCTCTCCATGACATCAGATTGAGCCTGGGCCTGTGGACGGAGCCCTCTATGACGTCTGTTTGAGGCTGGGCCTGTGGACGGAGCCCTATATGACTTCTGCTTGAGGCTGGGACTGTGGATGGAGCCCTCATGTCCTCTGAGTCTGGGCTGTGGATGGAGCCCTCCATGACCTCTTACTGAGGCTGGTGCTGTGGATGGAGCCCTCTATGACCTCTGCATGAGGCTAGGCCTGTGGATAGAGCCCTCTATGACCTCTGACTGAGGCCTGGCCTTTGGATGGAGCCTTCTATGACCACTGACTATGTCCGGGCCAGTGGGTGGAGCCCTCCATGACCTCTGTCGGAGGCTGGGCCTCTGGAAGGAGCCCCTATTGACCTCTGACTGGCTGTACCTGTGGATGGAGCCCTCTATGACCTCTGACTGAGGCGTAGCCTTTTGGGGGAAGACCTCTATGACCTCTGACTGAGGCCGGGCATGTGGTTGGAGCCCTCTATGACTTCTGTCTGAGGCTGGGCCTGTGGATGGAGCCCCTATTGCCCTCTGACTGAGGCTGGTCCTGTGAATGGAGCCCTCTATGACCTCTGACTGAGGCTGGTCCTGTGGACAGATTCCTCCATGACCTTTTCTTGAGGCTTGGCCTGTGGATGGAGCCCTCCATGTCCTCTGACTGAGAAAGGAACTGTGGATGGAGCCCTCTATGACCACTGACTGATGCTGGGCATGTGGACGGAGCCCTCAATGACCTCTGACTGAGGCTGATCCTGTGATTGGAACCATCCATGACCTGTGACTGAAGCTGGGCCTAAGGACGGAGCCTTCTATGACCTCTACCTGAGACCGGGTATGTGGATGGAGCCCTCCATGTCCTCTGACTGAGGCTGGGCCTGTGGATGGAGCCCTCCATGACCTCTGACTGAGGCCTGGCCTCTGGACGAGCCTCCATGACCTGTGACTGAGTTTGAGCCTGTGGATGGAGCCCTCCATTACCTCTGACTGAGGGTGGGCCTGTGGATGGAGGCCTCCGTGACCTCTGACTAAGGCTGGGTCTGTGGTTGGGGCCCTCCATGACCTCTGTCTGAGGCTAGGCCTGTGGACAGAGCCCTCTATGACCTCTGACTAAGGCTTGGTCTGTGGATGGAGCCCTCTATAACCTCTTATTGAGGCTGGGCCTGTAAACATAGCCCTCTATAACCTCTGATTGAGACTTGGACTGTGGACAAAGACCATTATGACATCTACCCTAGGCTGGGCCTGTGGATGGAGCCCTTTATGACCTCTAAATGAGGCAAGGCTTGTGGGTGGAGCCTCTATGACCTCTGACTGAGACCTAGCTACTGGACGAAGCCCTCCATGACCTCTGCCTGAGGCCGGGCCTGTCGACAGAGCTCTCCATGACTTCTGCCTGTGTTTGGACCTGTAGATGAAGCCCTCCATGACCTCTGCCTGAGACCGGGCCTGTCGACAGAGCTCTCCATGACTTCTGCCTGTGTTTGGGCCTGTAGATGAAGCCCTCCATGACCTCTGACTGAGGCTGGGCCTGTGTTTGGAACGCTCTATGACCTCTGCCTGAGGCTGGGCCTGTGGATGGAGCCTTCTATGACCTCTGCCTGATTCCTGGCCTGTTGATGGAGTGCTCTATGGCATCTGACTGAGGCCGGGCTAGTGGTTGGAGCCCTCTCTGACCTCTGTCTGAGTCTGGGTCTGTGGACAGTGCCCTCTATGACTTCTGACTGCCGTCTAGCCTCTGGACGGAGCCCTCCATGACCTCTGACTGAGGCTGGGCCTGTTAATAGAGCCCTCTATGACCACTGATTGAGGCTGGGCATGAGGTTGGAGCCCGCCATGACCTCTGACTGAGGCTGGGCCTGTGGACTGAGCCCTCCATTACCTCTTCCTGAGTATAGGCCTGCAGATGGAGCCCTCTATGACCTGTGACTGCTGTGACTGAGGCTTGGCCTGTGGTTGGAGGCCTCCATGACCTCTGACTGAGGCTGGGCCTGTGGATGGAGACCTTCATGACCTCTGACTGAGCCTGAGTCTGTGGATAGAGCCCTCTATCACCTCAAACTGAGGCTGGGCCTGGGGACTGAGCTCTCCATGACCTTGGCCTGAGGCTGGGCCTGTGGTTGGAACACTCTATGATCTCTGCCTGAAGCTGGGCATGTGGATGGAGCCCTCTATGACCTCTGCCTGATTCCTGGACTGTTGATGGAGTGCTCTATCACATCTGACTGAGGCCGGGCCAGGGGTTGGAGCCCTCTCGGACCTCTGTGTGAGTCTGGGCCTGTGGACAGAGCCCTTTATGACTTCTGACTGCCGTCTAGCCTCTGGACGGAGCCCTCCATTACCTCTGTCTGAGGCCAGGCCTGTAGATAGAGCCCTCCATGACCTCTGCCTGAGGCTGGGCCTGTGGACTGAGCCCTCCATTACCTCTTCCTGAGTATAGGCCTGCGGATGGAGCCCTCTATGACCTGTGACTGAGGCTGGGCCTGTGGTTGCAGCCCTCCATGACCTCTGACTGAGCCTGAGTCTGTGGATAGAGCCCTCTATCACCTCAAACTGAGGCTGGGCCTGGGGACCGAGCTCTCCATGACCTCGGCTTGAGGCTGGGCCTGTGGATGGAGCCCTCCATAACCCCTGCCTGAGGCTGGGCCAGTGGATGGGCCCTCCATTACCTCTGACTGAGGGTGTGCCTAACGATGGAGCCCTCAGTGACCTCTGATTGAGGCTGGGCATGTGGATGGAGCCCTCCATGACCTCTGACTGAAGCTGGGCCTGTTGACTGACCCTTCCATGACCTCTGCCTGATTATAGGCCTGTAGATGGAGGTCTAATACCTCTGAATGTTGTTGAGCCTGTGAATGGAGCCCTCTATGACCTTTGACTGAGGCTTGGCCTGTGGACAGAGCTCTCCATGACATCTGCATGAGGCTGGGCCTGTGGATGTAGCCCTCTATGACCTCTGCCTTATGCTGGGCTTGTGGACGGAGCCCTCCATGACTTCTGCCTTATGCTGGGCCTGTGGATGAGTCCTCCGTGATCCCTGCCTGAAGCCAGGCCTGTGGACAGAGAGCGCCAAGACCTCTGCCTAAGGTCGGACCTTTGGATGGAGCCCTCCATGACCTCTGACTGAGGCTGGACCTGTGGATCGAGCCCTCCATGACCTCTGACTGAGGCTTGGCCTGTGGATGGAGCCCTCTATGATCTCTGACTCTGGCTTGGCCTGTGGATGAAGCCCTCTATTACCTCTGATTGAGGCTTGGCCTTTTCACAGAGCCCTCTATGACCTGTGTCTGAGGCTGGGACTTTGGATGGAGCCCTCCATGACCTTTGACTGAAGCTGGGCCTTTGCATTGAGCCCACTAGGACCTCTGCCTGAGGCCGTGCATGTTGATGGAGCTCTCTATGACCACTGACTGATGCTGGGCCTGTGGATGGAGCGCTCTATGACCTCTGACAGCAGCTCGTTCTGTCGACGGAGGCCTGTATGATCTCTGACTGAGGCCTGGCCTGTAGATGGAGCCCTCTATGACCTCTGATTGAGGCCTGGCCTGTGGATGGAGCCCTCCATTACCTCTGCCTGAGGCTGGGCCTGTGGATGGAGCCCTCCATGTACTCTGATTGAGGCTGGGCCAGCGGATGGAGCCCTTGATGACCTCTGACTGAGGCTGGGGACCCTGTGGATCCATGACCTTTGACTGAGCTGTGGAATGGCCTCTGACTGAGGCCACTTTGATGGAGCCCTCCATGACCTCTGACCTCTGACTGAGGCTGAGGCTGGGCCTGTGGATGGAGCCCTCCATGACCTCTGACTGAGGCTGGGCCTGTGGATGGAGCCCTCTATGACCTCTGACTGAGGCTGGGCCTGTGGATGGAGCCCTCCATGACCTCTGCCTGAGGCTGGGCCTGTGGATGGAGCCCTCCATGACCTCTGCCTGAGGCTGGGCCTGTTGATGGAGCCCTCTATGACCTCTGCTCCATGGAGCCCTCTCCATGACCTCTGCCTGAGGCTCTTGGATGAGCCCTCTGACTGAGGCTAGGCCTGTGGATGGAGCCCTCTATGACCTCTGACTGAGGCTGGGCCTGTGGATGGAGCCCTCCATGACCTCTGACTGAGGCCAGGCCTGTGTGAGGCTGGGCTGGATGGAGCCCTCTATGACCTCTGACTGAGGCTGGGCCTGTGGGGCCCTCCATGACCCTGTGGATGGGAGCCCTCCATGACCTCTGCTGAAGCTGTGGCCTGTGGATGGAGCCCCTCTATGACCTCTGCCTGAGGCTTGGCTTGTGGATGGAGAGATCCCTCTATGACCTCTGACTGAGGCTGGGCTTTTGGATGGAGCCCTCATGACCTCTGACTGAGGCTGGGCCTGTGGATGGAGCCCTCCATGACCTCTGACTGAGGCTGGAGGCCTGTGGATGGAGCCCTCCATGACCTCTGACTGAGGCTGGGCCTGTGGATGGAGCCCCTCCATGACCTCTGACTGAGGCTGGTCCCTGTGGACTGAGCCCTCTATGACCTCTGACTGAGGGGCCTGTGGATGGAGCCCTCCATGACCTTCTGCCTGAGGCTTGGTCTGTGCCCTGTGGATGGAGCCCTCCATGACCTCTGACTGAGGCTGGGCCTGTGGATGGAGCCCTCCATGACCTCTGACTGAGGCTGGGCCTGTGTGGATGGAGCCCTCTATGACCTCTGCCTGAGGCTGGGCTTGCCTATGGATGGAGCCCTCCATGACCTCTGACTGACTGAGGCTGGGCCTGTGGATGGCCCTCCCCTCTCTATGACCTCTGACTGAGGCTGGGCCTGTGGATGGAGCCCTCTATGACCTCTGCCTGAGGCCTGGGCCTGTGGATGGAGCCCTCCATGACCTCTGGCTGAGGCTGGGCCTGTGGATGGAGCCCTCAGCCCTGACCTCTGAGGCTGGTCCTGGGCCTGTGGATGGAGCCCTCCATGACCTCTGACTGAGGCTGGGCCTGTGGATGGAGCCCTCCATGTACTCTGACTGAGGCTGGGCCTGTGGATGGAGCCCTCCATGACCTCTGACTGAGGCTGGTCCTGTGTGGATGGAGCCCTCTATGACCTCTGACTGAGGCTGGGCCTGGTGGATGGAGCCCTCTATGACCTCTGACTGAGGCCGGGCCTGTGGTTGGAGCCCTCCATGACCTCTCTGAGGCTGGGCCTGAGGCTGGGCGGATGGAGCCCTCCCTGTGGATGAGGCTGGCCTGTGGATGGATGGCCCTCTATGACCTCTGACCTGCCTGAGGCCTGGAGCCCTCCTGACTGAGCCCTGGGCCTATGATGGAGTCTCTATGACCTTGGGCCTGGTGGATGGAGCCCTCTATGACCCCTCTGATGAGGGCTGGGCTCTGGAGCCCTCTATGACTCTGGCCTGAGGCTGGGCTGTGTGGATGGAGCCTCCATGACCTCTGACTGAGGCTGGGCCTGTGGATGGAGCCCTCTATGACCTGGGCCTGTGGATGGAGCCCTCTATGACCTGAGCCTTGCTGACTGAGGCTGGGCCTGTGGATGGGATGCATGGAGCCCTCTATGATCTCTGATGGAGCCCTCCAGCCCTCCATGACCTCTGACTGAGGCTGGGCCTGTGGATGGAGCCCTCTATGACCTCTGACTGAGGCTGGGCCTGTGGATGGAGCCCTCCATGACCTCTGCCCTCTGAGGCTGGGCCTGGATGGGAGCCCTCCATCTCTGATGACCTCTGACCTCTGAGGCTGGGCCTGTGGATGGAGCCCTCTATGACCTGAGGCTGAGCCTGTGAGGCCGGGCCATGGTTGGAGCCCCTCCTGACGTCTGTCTGAGACCTGCCTGTCTGAGGCTGGGCCTGTGGAGCCCTGGATGCCCTCCATGACACCTCTGCCTGAGGCTGGGCCTGTGGATGGAGCCCTCTATGACCTCTGACTGAGGCTGGGCCTGTGGGATGGAGCCCTCCATGACCTCTGACTGACTGAGGCTGGCTGGGCCTGACCTCTGTCTGGCCTGTGGATGGAGCCCTCCATGACCTCTGCCTGAGGCTGGCCTCTGACTGGATGGGATGGAGCCCCCATGACCTCTGACTGATGACCTCTCTGACTGGGCCAGTTGGATGGAGCCCTCCATGATCTCTGACTGAGGCCCTGATGTTCCTGTGGATGGAGCCTGAGGCCTTCCTGACCTCTGACCTCTGAGGCCTGGGCCTGTGGATGGAGAGCCCTCTATGACCTCTGACTGAGGCTGGGCCTGCCTGTGGATGGAGCCCTCATGACATGACTGAGGCTGCCTGCCCCCTCCTGACCTCTGCTGCTGGATGGAGCCCTCCTCTCTGACCTGGCCTGGAGCCCTCCATGACCTCTTACTGAGGCTGGGCCTGTGGATGGAGCCCTCCATGACCTCTGCCTGAGAATGGAGCCCTCCATGACCTCTGGCCCCATGTTCTCTGACTGATCTGTGGAGAGCCCCCTCCTGTGGATGGATGACCTCTCTGACTGAGGCATGGCCTGTGGATGGATGGAGCCCTCTATGACCTCTGACATGACCTCTGACCTGAGGCCTCTGACTGAGGGATGTGGAGCCCTCTATGACCCTCTGAGGCTCTGAGGCTGGGCCTGTGGATGGAGCCCTCTATGACCTCTGACTGAGGCTGGGCCTGTGGTGATGGAGCCCTCCATGACCTCTGCCTGAGGCTGGGCCTGTGGATGGAGCCCCTCTATGACCTCTGCTGAGCCCTCTATGACCCCTGCCTGAGGCTGGAGCCTGGATGGACTGAGGCCTGGCCTGTGGATGGAGCCCCCTCTATGACTCTCTGCCTGAGGCTGGGCCTGTGGGATGGAGCCTCTCTATGCTGACTGAGGCTTGGTCTGTGGACCTCTGGAGTTCTGGGCGGAGCCCTCTATGACCTCATGACCTCTGCCTGAGGCTGGGCCTGTGGATGGAGCCCTCTCACTGAGTAGCTCTCTGCCTGGGCCTGTGGGTGAATGGATGGAGCCCTCTATGACCTCTGACTGAGGTTGGCCTGTGGATGGAGCCCTCTATGACCTCTCTCTGGGCCTGAGGCCTGGGCCTTTGTGGATGGAGCCCTCTATGACCTCTGACTGAGGCTGGGCCTGTGGATGGAGACCCTCTATGACCTCTGACTGAGGCTGGGCCTGTGGAACGGAGCCCTCCATGACCTCTGACTGAGGCTGAGTGGATGGGCCTGTGGATGGAGCCCTCCATGACCTCTGACTGAGGCTGGGGCCTGTGGATGAACCCCTCTATGACCTCTTACTGAGGCTGGGCATGTGGATGGAGCCCCCTGACCTCATGACTTCTCTGACTGAGGCTGACTGTGCTGGTGATGGAGCCCTCCATGACCTCTGACTGAGGCTGGGCCTGTGTGACTGAGCACTTCATGACCTCTGCCTGAAGCCAGGCCTGTGGATGGAGCCCTCTATGACCTCTGACTGAGGCCTGTGGATGGAGCCCCAGTGACTGTTGATGAGCCCTCCATGATCTCTGTCTGAGGCTGGACCTGTGGATGGAGCCCCTATTGACCTCTGACTGAGGCTGGCATCTGTGGATGGAATCCTCTATGAACTCTGACTGAGGCTGATCCTGTGTTAGGAGCCTTCCATGACCACTGACGGAGGCTGGGCATGTGGTTGGAATGCTCTATGACCTCTGCCTGAGGCTGGGCCTGTGGATGGAGCCCTCTATGACCTCTGCCTGATTCCTGGACTGTTGATGGCGTGAATGCTCTATCACATCTGAGTGAGGCCGGGCCAGGGGTTGGAGCCCTCTCTGACGTCTGTCTGAGACTGTGCCTGTGGACAGAGCCCTCTCTGACCTCTGACTGATGCCTAGCCTCTGGGCGGAGCCCTCCATGATCTCTGTCTGAGGCGGGGCCTGTAGATGGAGCACTCCATGACTTCTGACTGACGCTGGGCCTGTGGATGAAGTCCTCCATGACCTCTACCTGAGGCTGGGCCTTTGTATGGAGCCCTCTATGTTCTCTGACTGAGGCTGGTCCTGTGGATGAACCCCTCTATGACCTCTTACTGAGGCTGGGCATGTGGACGGAGCCCTCCATGACCTCTGCCTGAGGCTGGGCCTGTGAATAGAGCCCCCCATGTTCTCTGACTGAGGTTGGGCTTGTGGATGGAGTCCTTCATGTTCTCTGACTGAGGGCGGGTCTGTGGATGGATCCCTCCATTACCAGTGACTGATGGTGGGCCTGTGGATGGAGGCCTCTTTGACCTCTGACTGAGGCCGGACATGTGGTTGGAGACTGCCATGACCGCTGACAGAGGCTGGCCCTCCATGACCTCTTATTGAGGGTTGGCCTGTCGATGGAACCCTATATGACCTCTGCCTGAGGTTAGGCCAGTGGATGAAGCCCTCCATGAGCTCTGACTGAGGCTGGTTTTGTGGTTGGAGCCCTCCATGACCTCTGACAGAAGCTGGGCCTGTGGACGGAGCCTTCTATGACCTCTGACTGAGGCCGGACCAGTTGTTGGAGCCCTCCACGACCACTGACTGAGGCTGGGCCTGTTGATGGAGTCTCCATGTCCTCTGCCTGAGAATAGGCCTGCAGATGGAGGCCTCTATTACCTCTGCCTGAGGCTGAGCCTGTGAATGGAGCCCTCTATGACTTTTGATTGAGGCTTGGTCTGTGGACGGAGTTCTCCATGACTTCTGCCTGAGGCTGGGCCTGTGGATGGAGCCCTCCATGTCCTCTGACTAGCCTGGGCGTGTGAATAGAGCCGTCTATGACCTCTGACTGAGGTTGGGCCTGTGGATAGAGCATTCCATGACCTCTGCCTGAGGCTGGGCCTTTGTATGCAGCCCTCTATGTCCTCTGACTGAGGCTGGTCCTGTGGATGGACCGTTCTATGACCTCTGAGTGAGGATGGGCATGTGAACGTAGACCTCCAGGACCTCTGGCAGTGGATGGGCCTGTGGACAGAGCCCTCCATGACCTCTTCTGAGTCCGGACAAGTGGATGGATCCCTCCATTACCAGTTACTGATGTGGGCATGTGCATGGAGCACTCCATGACTTTCAAGGAGGCTGGCATGTGTTTGGAGCCCGCCATGACCTCTGACTGAGGCTGGGCCTGTGTACTGAGCACTTCATGACCTCTGCCTGAAGCCAGGCCTGTGGATGGAGCCCTCTATGACCTCTGACTGAGGCCGGACCAGTTGTTGGAGCCCTCCATGATCTCTGTCTGAGGCTGGACCTGTGGATGGAGCCCCTATTGACCTCTGACTGAGTCTGGCATCTGTGGATGGAATCCTCTATGAACTCTGACTGAGGCTGATCCTGTGTTAGGAGCCTTCCATGACCACTGACGGAGGCTGGGCATGTGGTTGGAATGCTCTATGACTTCTGCCTGAGGCTGGGCCTGTGGATGGAGCCCTCTATGACCTCTGCCTGATTCCTGGACTGTTGATGGCGTGCTCTATCACATCTGAGTGAGGCCGGGCCAGGGGTTGGAGCCCTCTCTGACGTCTGTCTGAGACTGTGCCTGTGGACAGAGCCCTCTCTGACCTCTGACTGATGCCTAGCCTCTGGGCGGAGCCCTCCATGATCTCTGTCTGAGGCGGGGCCTGTAGATGGAGCACTCCATGACTTCTGACTGACGCTGGGCCTGTGGATGAAGTCCTCCATGACCTCTACCTGAGGCTGGGCCTTTGTATGGAGCCCTCTATGTTCTCTGACTGAGGCTGGTCCTGTGGATGAACCCCTCTATGACCTCTTACTGAGGCTGGGCATGTGGACGGAGCCCTCCATGACCTCTGCCTGAGGCTGGGCCTGTGAATAGAGCCCCCCATGTTCTCTGACTGAGGTTGGGCTTGTGGATGGAGTCCTTCCATGTTCTCTGACTGAGGGCGGGTCTGTGGATGGATCCCTCCATTACCAGTGACTGATGGTGGGCCTGTGGATGGAGGCCTCTTTGACCTCTGACTGAGGCCGGACATGTGGTTGGAGACTGCCATGACCGCTGACAGAGGCTGGCCCTCCATGACCTCTTATTGAGGGTTGGCCTGTCGATGGAACCCTATATGACCTCTGCCTGAGGTTAGGCCAGTGGATGAAGCCCTCCATGAGCTCTGACTGAGGCTGGTTTTGTGGTTGGAGCCCTCCATGACCTCTGACAGAAGCTGGGCCTGTGGACGGAGCCTTCTATGACCTCTGACTGAGGCCGGACCAGTTGTTGGAGCCCTCCACGACCACTGACTGAGGCTGGGCCTGTTGATGGAGTCTCCATGTCCTCTGCCTGAGAATAGGCCTGCAGATGGAGGCCTCTATTACCTCTGCCTGAGGCTGAGCCTGTGAATGGAGCCCTCTATGACTTTTGATTGAGGCTTTGGTCTGTGGACGGAGTTCTCCATGACTTCTGCCTGAGGCTGGGCCTGTGGATGGAGCCCTCCATGTCCTCTGACTAGCCTGGGCGTGTGAATAGAGCCGTCTATGACCTCTGACTGAGGTTGGGCCTGTGGATAGAGCATTCCATGACCTCTGCCTGAGGCTGGGCCTTTGTATGCAGCCCTCTATGTCCTCTGACTGAGGCTGGTCCTGTGGATGGACCGTTCTATGACCTCTGAGTGAGGATGGGCATGTGAACGTAGACCTCCAGGACCTCTGGCAGTGGATGGGCCTGTGGACAGAGCCCTCCATGACCTCTTCTGAGTCCGGACAAGTGGATGGATCCCTCCATTACCAGTTACTGATGTGGGCATGTGCATGGAGCACTCCATGACTTTCAAGGAGGCTGGCATGTGTTTGGAGCCCGCCATGACCTCTGACTGAGGCTGGGCCTGTGTACTGAGCACTTCATGACCTCTGCCTGAAGCCAGGCCTGTGGATGGAGCCCTCTATGACCTCTGACTGAGGCCGGACCAGTTGTTGGAGCCCTCCATGATCTCTGTCTGAGGCTGGACCTGTGGATGGAGCCCCTATTGACCTCTGACTGAGTCTGGCATCTGTGGATGGAATCCTCTATGAACTCTGACTGAGGCTGATCCTGTGTTAGGAGCCTTCCATGACCACTGACGGAGGCTGGGCATGTGGTTGGAATGCTCTATGACTTCTGCCTGAGGCTGGGCCTGTGGATGGAGCCCTCTATGACCTCTGCCTGATTCCTGGACTGTTGATGGCGTGCTCTATCACATCTGAGTGAGGCCGGGCCAGGGGTTGGAGCCCTCTCTGACGTCTGTCTGAGACTGTGCCTGTGGACAGAGCCCTCTCTGACCTCTGACTGATGCCTAGCCTCTGGGCGGAGCCCTCCATGATCTCTGTCTGAGGCGGGGCCTGTAGATGGAGCACTCCATGACTTCTGACTGACGCTGGGCCTGTGGATGAAGTCCTCCATGACCTCTACCTGAGGCTGGGCCTTTGTATGGAGCCCTCTATGTTCTCTGACTGAGGCTGGTCCTGTGGATGAACCCCTCTATGACCTCTTACTGAGGCTGGGCATGTGGACGGAGCCCTCCATGACCTCTGCCTGAGGCTGGGCCTGTGAATAGAGCCCCCCATGTTCTCTGACTGAGGTTGGGCTTGTGGATGGAGTCCTTCATGTTCTCTGACTGAGGGCGGGTCTGTGGATGGATCCCTCCATTACCAGTGACTGATGGTGGGCCTGTGGATGGAGGCCTCTTTGACCTCTGACTGAGGCCGGACATGTGGTTGGAGACTGCCATGACCGCTGACAGAGGCTGGCCCTCCATGACCTCTTATTGAGGGTTGGCCTGTCGATGGAACCCTATATGACCTCTGCCTGAGGTTAGGCCAGTGGATGAAGCCCTCCATGAGCTCTGACTGAGGCTGGTTTTGTGGTTGGCGCCCTCCATGACCTCTGACAGAAGCTGGGCCTGTGGACGGAGCCTTCTATGACCTCTGACTGAGGCCGGACCAGTTGTTGGAGCCCTCCACGACCACTGACTGAGGCTGGGCCTGTTGATGGAGTCTCCATGTCCTCTGCCTGAGAATAGGCCTTTGTATGGAGTCCTCTATGTCCTCTGACTGAGGCTGGTCCTGTGGATGGACCGTTCTATGACCTCTGAGTGAGGATGGGCATGTGAACGTAGCCCTCCAGGACCTCTGGCAGAGGCTGGGCCTGTGGACAGAGCCCTCCATGACCTCTTCTGAGTCCGGACAAGTGGATGGATCCCTCCATTACCAGTTACTGATGTGGGCATGTGCATGGAGCACTCCATGACTTTCAAGGAGGCTGGCATGTGTTTGGAGCCCGCCATGACCTCTGACTATGGCTGGGCCTGTGTACTGAGCACTTCATGACCTCTGCCTGAAGCCAGGCCTGTGGATGGAGACCTCTATGACCTCTGACTGAGGCCGGACCAGTTGTTGGAGCCCTCCATGATCTCTGTCTGAGGCTGGACCTGTGGATGGAGCCCCTATGGACCTCTGACTGAGTCTGGCATCTGTGGATGGAATCCTCTATGAACTCTGACTGAGGCTGATCCTGTGTTAGGAGCCTTCCATGACCTCTGCCTGAGGCTGGGCCTGTGGATGGAGCCCTCTATGACCTCTGCCAGATTCCTGGACTGTTGATGGCGTGCTCTATCACATCTGACTGGGCCGGGCCAGGGCTTGGAGCCGTCTCTGATGTCTGTCTGATGCCTAGCCTCTGGACGGAGCCCTCCATGATCTCTGACTGAGGCTGGACCTGTGGTCGGAACCCTCCATGTACTCTGCCTGAGACTGCGCCTGTGGATGGAGCCCTGCATGACCTCTACCTGAGTATATGCCTGTGGACTGAACCCTCTATGATCTCTGATTGAGGCTGGACCTGTGGATGGAGCCTCTATGAACTCTGACTGAGGTGGGGCCTGTTGTCGGATCCCTCCCGGTCCTCTGACTGACGCTGGGCTTGTGGATACAGGCCTCTATGACCTCTGCCTGAGGCTGGGCCTAAGGATGCAGTCACCTATGACCTCGGCCTGAAGCCTGGCTTATGGATAGAGTGTTCTATGACCCCTGACTGAGGCCGGGGCAGTGGTTGGAGCCCTCCATGACCTCTGTCTGAGGCTAGGCTTGTGGACGGAGCCCTCTATGACCTCTGACTAAGGCTTCGCCTGTGGATGGAGCCCTCTATAACCTCTTATTGAGGCTGAGCCTGTGGACATAGCCCTCTATAACCTCTGATTGAGACTGGGCCTGTGGACAAAGCCCACAATGACATCTACCTGAGGCTGGGCCTGTGGATGGAGCCCTTTATGACCTCCAAATGAGGCCTTGCCTGCGGTGGGAGCCCTCTATGATCTCTGACTGAGACCTAGCTACTGGTCGGAGCCCTCCATGACCTCTGCCTGAGGTCGGGCCTGTAGATGAAGCCCTTCATGACCTCTGACTGAGACTGTGTCTGTGGTTGGAATGCTCTTTGATGCCTGCCTGAGGCTGGGCCTGTACATGGAGACCTCTATGACCTTTCGCTGATTCCTGGGCTGTTGATGTGCTCTATGACATCTGAATGAAGCCGGGCCTGTGGTAGGAGCCCTCTCTAACCACAGCTTGAGTCTGGGCCTGTGGACAGAGCCCTCCATGAACTCTGCCTTTGTCCGGGCCTATAGATGAAGCACTCCATGATCTCTGTCTGAGGCTGGACCGGTGGATGGAGCCCCTATTGACCTCTGACTGAGGCTGGCATCTGTGGATGGAATCCTCTATGAACTCTGACTGAGGCTGTTCTGTGTTAGGAGCCTTCCATGACCTCTGACGGAGGCTGGGCATGTGGTTGGAATGCTCTATGACCTCTGCCTGAGGCTGTGCATGTGGATGGAGCCCTCTATGACCTCTGCCAGATTCCTGGACTGTTGATGGCGTGCTCTATCACATCTGACTGAGGACGGGCCAGGGGTTGGAGCCCTCTCTGACGTCTGTCTGAGACTGTGCCTGTGGACAGAGCCCTCTCTGACCTCTGACTAATGCCTAGCCTCTGGACGGAGCCCTCCATGATCTCTGTCTGAGGCCGGGCCTGTAGATGGAGCACTCCATGACTTCTGACTGAAGCTGGGCCTGTGGATGGAGCCCTCCATGACCTCTGCCTGAGGCTGTGCCTGTGCATGGAGACCTCTATGACCTTTGACTGATTCCTGGCCTGTTGATGGAGTGCTCTATGACATCTGAATGAAGCTGGGCCTGTGGTAGGAGCCCTCTCTAACCTCAGCTTGAGTCTGGGCCTGTGGACAGAGCCCTCCATGACCTCTGCCTTTGTCCGGGCCTGTAGATGAAGCACTCCATGACCTCTGACTGAGGCTGGGCCTGTGGTTGGAACGCTCTATGACCTCTGCCTGATTCCTGGACTGTAGATGGAGTGCTCTATCACATCTGACTGAGGCCGGGCCAGGGGTTGGAGCCCTCTCTGACGTCTGTCTGAGACTGTGCCTGTGGACAGAGCCCTCTCTGACCTCTGACTGACGCCTAGACTCTGGACGGAGCCCTCCATGATCTGTGTCTGAGGCCGGGCCTGTAGATGGAGCATTCCATGACTTCTGACTGAAGCTGGGCCTGTGGAAGGACCCCTCTATGACCTCTGACTGATGCTGGGCCTGTGGAAGGACCCCTCTATGACCTCTGACTGAGGCCTAGCCTCTGGACGGCGCTCTTCATGACCTCTGCCTGAGGCCGGGCCTGTAGATGAACCTCTCCATGACCTCTGACTGAGGCTGGACCTGTGGACGGAACCCTCCATGTCCTCTGCCTGAGACTGCGCCTGTGGATGGAGCCCTGCATGACCTCTACCTGAGTATATGCCTGTGGAGTGAGCCCTCTATGATCTCTGATTGAGGCTGGACCTGTGGATGGAGCCTCTATGACCTCTGACTGAGGCTGGGCCTGTGGACGGATCCCTCCAGGTCCTCTGACTGAAGCACGGCTTGTGGATACAGCCCTCTATGACCTCTACCTGAGGCTGGGCCTATGGATGCAGTCATCTATGACCTCGGCCTGAGGCCGGGCTTATGGATAGAGTGTTCTATGACCCCTGACTGAGGCCGGGCCAGTGGTTGGAGCCCTCCATGACCTCTGTCTGAGGCTAGGCTTGTGGACGGAGCCCTCTATGACCTCTGACTAAGGCTTCGCCTGTGGATGGAGCCCTCTATAACCTCTTATTGAGGCTGAGCCTGTGGACATAGCCCTCTAACCTCTGATTGAGACTGGGCCTGTGGACAAAGCCCACAATGACGTCTACCTGAGGCTGGGCCTGTGGATGGAGCCCTTTATGACCTCCAAATGAGGCCTTGCCTGCGGTGAGAGCCCTCTATGATCTCTGACTGAGACCTAGCTACTGGTCGGAGCCCTCCATGACCTCTGCCTGAGGTCGGGCCTGTAGATGAAGCCCTTCATGACCTCTGACTGAGACTGGGCCTGTGGTTGGAACGCTCTTTGACGTCTGCCTGAGGCCAGTCCTGTGGATGGACCCGTCCATGACCTCTGCCTGAGGCTGGGCCTGTACATGGAGACCTCTATGACCTTTGACTGATTCCTGGCCTGTTGATGGAGTGCTCTATGACATCTGAATGAAGCCGGGTCTGTGGTAGGAGCCCTCTCTAACCTCAGCTTGAGTCTGGGCCTGTGGACAGAGCACTCCATGACCTCTGACTGAGGCTGGGCCTATGGTTGGAGCCCTCTATGACCTCTGCCAGATTCCTGGACTGTTGATGGCGTGCTCTATCACATCTGACTGAGGCCGGGCCAGGGGTTGGAGCCCTCTCTGACGTCTGTCTGAGACTGTGCCTGTGGACAGAGCCCTCTCTGACCTCTGACTGATGCCTAGCCTCTGGACGGAGCCCTCCATGATCTCTGTCTGAGGCCGGGCCTGTAGATGGAGCACTCCATGACTTCTGACTGAAGCTGGGCCTGTGGATGGAGCCCTCCATGACCTCTGCCTGAGGCTGGGCCTTTGTATGGAGCCCTCTATGTTCTCTGACTGAGGCTGGTCCTGTGTATGGACCCCTCTATGACCTCTTACTGAGGCTGGGCATGTGGACGGAGCCCTCCATGACCTCTGCCTGAGGCTGGGCCTGTGAACAGAGCCCTCCATGTTCTCTGACTGAGGTTGGGCTTGTGGATGGAGTCCTTCATGCTCTCTGACTGAGGGCGGGTCTGTGGATGGATCCCTCCATTACCAGTGACTGATGGTGGGCCTGTGGATGGAGGCCTCTTTGACCTCTGACTGAGGCCAGACATGTGGTTGGAGACCGCCATGACCTCTGACTGAGGCTGGGCCTGTGGACTGGGCCCTCCATGACCTCTGCCCGAGACCAGGCCTGTGGATGGAGCCGTTCATGACCCCTTCCTGAGTATAGGCCTGCGGATGGAGCCCTCTATGACGTGTGACTGAGGCTGGGTCTGTGGATGGAACCCTCTATCACCTCAAACTGAGGCTGAGCCTGCAGAAGGAGCTCTCCTTGACCTCGGCCTGAGTCTAGGCCTGTGGATGGAGCCCTCCATGTCCTCTGACTGAGGCCTGGCCTGTGAATGCAGCTATCCATAACCTGTTAATGAGGGTGGGCCTGTGGATGGAGCCCTATATGATCTCAGCCTGAGGTTAGGCCAGTGGATGAAGCCCTCCATGAGCTCTGACTTAGGCTGGTTTTGTGGTTGGAGCCCTCCATGACTTTTGACAGAAGCTGGGCCTGTGGTTGGAGCCTTCTCTGACCTCTGACTGAGGCCAGACCAGTTGTTGGAGCCCTCCACGACCACTGACTGAGGCTAGGCCTGTTGATGGAGTCCTCCATGTCCTCTGCCTGAGAATAGGCCTGCAGATGGAGGCTTCTATTACCTCTGCCTGAGGCTGAGCCTGTGAATGGAGCCCTCTATGACCTTTGATTGAGGCTTAGTCTGTGGACGGAGTTCTCCATGACTTCTGCCTGAGGCAGGGCCTTTGTATGGAGCCCTCCATGTCCTCTGACTGAGGCTGGTCCTGTGGATGAACCCCTCTATGACCTCTTACTGAGGCTGGGCATGTGGACGGAGCCCTCCACGACCTCTGCCTGAGGCTGGGCCTGTGAATAGAGCCCTCCATGTTCTCTGACTGAGGCTGGCATGTGGTTGGAGCCCGCCATGAACTCTGACTGAGGCTGGGCCTGTGTACTGAGCACTTTATAACCTCTGACTGAGCCTGGGCCTGTGGACAGAGCCCTCCATGTTCTCTGACTAAGGCTGGCATGTGGTTGGAGCCCGCCATGACCTCTGACTGAGGCTGGGCCTGTGTACTGAGCACTTTATAACCTCTGACTGAGCCTGGGTCTGTGGATAGAGCCCTCTATCACCTCAAACTGAGGCTGGGTCTGGGGAACGGGCACTCCATGACCTCAGCCTAAAGCTGTGCGTGCGGACAGAGCCTTCTATGACCTCTGTCTAAGGCTTTTCATGTGAATGGAACCCTCTATGACCTCTCCCTGAGGCCGGTTTTTTCGTTGGAGCCCTCCATGACCTCTGACTGAGGCTGGGCCTGTGGATGGAGTCCTTCATGACCTCTGGGTGAGGCTGGGTGTGTGGATGGAACCCTCTATGACCCTGACTGAGGATGGGCCTGTGGTTGGAGCGCCCCATGACCTCTGCCTGAACGCAGGGCCTGTGGATGGACCCCTCCATAATCTCTGCCTGAGGATAGTTCTGCCTGAGGAGCCCTCTATGACCTCTGACTGAGACCTAGCTACTGGACGGAGCCCTCCATGACTTCTGCCTGAGGCTGGGCCTGTATATGAAGCCGTCCATGACCTCTGACTGAGACTGGGCCAGGGGTTGGAACGCTCTATGACGTCTGCCTGAGGCCGGTCCTGTGGATGGACCCCTCCATGACCTCTGCCTGAGGCTGGGCCTATACATGGAGACCTCTATGACCTTTGCCTGATTCCTGGCCTGTTGATGGAGTGCTCTATGACATCTGAATGAAGCCGGGTCTGTGGTAGGAGCCCTCTGTAACCTCAGCTTGAGTCTGGGACTGTGGACAGAGCCCTCTATGACTTCTGACTGAAGCTGGGCCTCTGGTTGGAGCCCTCCATGACCTCTGCCTGAGGCTGGGCCTTTGTATGGAGCCCTCTATGTACTCTGAATGAGGATGATCCCGTGGATGGACCCCTATATGACCTCTTCCTGAGGCTGGACATGTGGACGGAGCCCTCCATGACTTCTGCCTGAGGCTGGGCCTGTGAACAGAGCCCTCCATGTTCTCTGACTGAGGCTGGGCTTGTGGATGGATTCCTTCATGTTCTCTGACTGAGGCTGGGCCTGTGGATGGATTCCTCCGTTACCAGTGACTGATGGTGGGCCTGTGGATGGAGGCCTCTTTGACCTCTGACTGAGGCCGGACATGTGGTTGGAGCCCGCCATGACCCCTGACTGAGGCTAGGCCTGTGTACTGAGCACTTCATGACCTCTGCCTGAAGGCAGGCCTGTGGATGGAGTCCTCCATGACCTCTGACTGAGGCCGGAGCAGTTGTTGGAGCCCTCCATGATCCCTGTCTGAGGCTGGACCTGTGGATGGAACCCCTATTGACCTCTGACTGAGACTGTCATCTGTGAATAGAATCCTCTATGAACTCTGACTGAGGCTGATCCTGTGTTAGGAGCCTTCCATGACCTCTGACGGAGGCTGGGCCTCTGGATGGAGCCCTCCATAACCTCTGCCTGAAGCCGGGCCTGTGCTTGGAGGGCTCTAAAACCTCTGCCTGAGGCCCGGCCTGTTGATGGAGACCTCTATGACCTCTGACTGAGGCTGGGCCTGTGGATGGAGCCATCCATGACCTCTGACTGTGGCTGGTCCTATGGATATAATCATCTGTGACCACTGACTGAGGCTGGGCCTGTGGACTGAGCCCTCCATGACCTCTCCCCGAGACCAGGCCTGTGGATGTAGCCTTCCATGACCCCTTCCTGAGTATAGGCTTGCGGATGGAGCCCTCTATGACGTGTGACTGAGGCTGGGTCTGTGGATGGAGCACTCTATCACCTCAAACTGAGCCTGGGCCTGCAGACGGAGCTCTCCTTGACCTCAGCCTGAGACTAGGCCTGTGGATGGAGCCATCTATGTCCTCTCACTGAGGCTGGGCCTGTGAATGGAGCCTTTCATGACCTCTTAATGAGGGTGGGGCTGTGGATGGAGCCCTATATGACCTCTGCGTGAGGCTGGGCCAGTGCATGAAGCCCTCCAAGAGCTCTGACTGAGGCTGGTTTTGTGGTTGGAGTCCTCCATGACCTCTGACAGAAGCTGGGCCTGTGGACAGAGCCCTCTATGTCCTCTGACTGAGGCCGGACCAGTTGTTGGAGCCCTCCATGACCTCTGACTGAGGCTAGGCCTGTGGATGGAGCCGTTATTGTCCTCTGATTGAGCCTGGGATCTCTGGATGCAATCATCTATGACCTCTGACTGAGGCTGGTCCTGTGATTGGAGCCTTCCATGACCTCTGACTGAGGCTGGGCCTCTGGACGAAGCCCTCCATGACCTCTGCCTGAAGCCGGGCCTGTGCTTGGAGTGCTCCATTACCTCTGACTGAGGCCGGGCTTGTTGATGGAGCCCTCTATGACCTCTGACTGAGGCTGGGCCTGTGGACTGAGCCCTCCATGTCCTCTGCCTGAGACTGCGCCTGTGGATGGAGCCCTCCATGAACTCTATCTGAGAATACACCTGTGGAGTGAGCCCTATATGATCTCTGACTGAGGCTGGACCTGTGGATGGAGCCTCTATGACCTCTGACTGAGGCTGGGCCTGTGGATGAATCCCTCCATGTCCTCTGACTGAGGCTGGGCTTGTGGATACAGCCCTCTGTGACCGCTGTCTGAGGCCGGGCCTGTAGGTAAAGCCCTCCATGACCTCTGACTGAGGCGGGGTCTGTGAATAGGGCCTTCTATGTCCTCTGACTGAGGTTGGGCCTGTGGACGGAGCTATCTATGACATCTGCCTGAGGCTGGGCCTGTTGTCAGATCCCTCCAGGTCCTCTGACTGAGGCTTGGCTTGTGGATACAGCCCTCTATGACCTCTGCCCGAGGCTGGGCCTATGGATGCAGTCATCTATGACCTCGGCCTGAGGCCGGGCTTATGGATAGTCTTCTATGACCCATGACTGAGGCCGGGCCAGTGGTTGGAGCCCTCCATGACCTCTGCCTGAGGCTAGGCTTGTGGACGGAGCCCTCCATGACCTCTGACTAAGGCTTCGCCTGTGGATGGAGCCCTCTATAACCTCTTATTGAGGCTGGGCCTGTGGACATAGCCCTCTATAACCTCTGATTGAGACTGGGCCTGTGGACAAAGCCCATTATGACAGCTACCTGAGGCTGGGCCTGTGGATGGAGCCCTCTATGATCTCCAAATGAGGCCTTGCCTGTGGTGGGAGCCCTGATGACCTCAGACTGAGACATAGCTACTGGACGGAGCCCTCCATGACCTGTGCCGGAGGCCGGGCCTGTAGATGAAGCCCTTCATGACCTCTGACTGAGACTGGGCCTGTGGTCGGAACGCTCTATGACGACTGTCTGAGGCCGGTCCTGTGGATGGACCCCTCCAAGACCTCTGCCTGAGGCTGGGCCTGTACATGGAGACCTGTATGACCTTTGCCTGATTCCTGGGCTATTGGTGGAGTGCTCTATGACATCTGACTGAAGCCGGGCCTGTGGTAGGAGCCCTCTCTAACCTCAGCTTGAGTCTGGGCCTGTGGACAGAGCCCTCCATGACCTCTGCCTTTGTCCGGGCCTGTAGATGAAGCACTCCATGACCTCTGACTGAGGCTGGGCCTGTGGTTGGAATGCTCTATGACTTCTGCCTGAGGCTGGGCCTGTGGATGGAGACCTCTATGACCTTTGACTGATTCCTGGCCTGTTGATGGAGTGCTCTATCACATCTGACTGAGGCCAGGCCACGGGTTGGAGCCCTCTCTGATCTCTGTCTGAGACTGTGCCTGTGGACAGAACCCTCTCTGACCTCTGACTGATGCCTAGCCTTGGACGGAGCCCTCCATGATCTCTGCTGAGGCCGGGCCTGTAGATGGAGCCCTCCATTACTTCTGACTGAAGCTGGGCCTGTAAATAGAGCCCTCTATGACTTCTGACTGAAGCTGGGCCTGTAGATGGAGACCTCCATGACCTCTGCCTGAGGCTGGACCTGTGAACAGAGCCTTCCATGTTCTCTGACTGAGGCTGGGCTTGTGGATGGAGTCCTTCATGTTCTCTGAATGAGGCCGGGCCTGTGGATGGATTCCTCCGTTACCAGTGACTGATGGTGGGCCTGTGGATGGAAGCCTCTTTGACCTCTGACTGAGGCCGGACATGTGGTTGGCGCCCGCCATGACCCCTGACTGAGGCTGGGCCTGTGGACTGAGCCCTCCATGACCTCTGCCTGAGGCCAAGCCTGTGGATGGAGCCGTCAATGACACCTTCCTGAGTATAGGCCTGCGGATGGAGACCTCTATGACTTGTGACTGAGGCTGGGTCTGTGGATGGAGCCCTTATCACCTCAAACTGAGGCTGGTCCTGCAGACGGAGCTCTCCTTGACCTCGGCCTGAGAGTAGGCCTGTGGATGGAGCCCTCCATGTCCTCTCACTGACGCTGGGCCTGTGAATGGAGCCCTCCATGACCTCTTACTGAGGGTGGGGCTGTGGATGGAGCCCTATATGACCTCTGCGTGAGGCTGGGCCAGTGCATGAAGCCCTCCATGAGCTCTGACTGAGGCTGGTTTTGTGGTTGGAGCCCTCCATGACCTCTGAGAGAAGCTGGGCCTGTGGACAGAGCCCTCTATGTCCTCTGACTGAGGCCGGACCAATTGTTGGAGCCCTCCATGACCTCTGACTGAGGCTGGCCAGTGGATGGAGCCCCTATTGTCCTCTGATTGAGGCTGGGATCTGTGGATGCAATAATCTATGACCTCTGACTGAGGCTGGGCCTCTGGATGAAGCCCTCCGTGACCTCTGCCTGAAGCCGGGCTTGTTGATGGAACCCTCTATGACGTCTGACTGAGGCTGGGCCTGTGGACTGAGCCCTCCATGTCCTCTGCCTGAGACTGCGCCTGTGGATGGAGCCCTCCATAAACTCTGAGTATACACCTGCGGAGTGAGCCCTCTATGATCTCTGACTGAGGCTGGACCTGTGGATGGAGCCTCTATGACCTCTGACGGAGTCTGGGCCTGTGGACGGATCCCTGCATGTCCTCTTACTGTGGCTGGGATTGTTGATACAGCCCTCTATGACCTCTGTCTAGGCCGGGCCTGTAGGTAAAGCCCTCCATGACCTCTGACTGAGGCTGGGCCTGTGAATAGAGCCTTCTATGTCCTCTGACTGAGGTTCGGCCTGTGGACGGAGCTGTCTATGACATCTGCCTGAGGCTGGGCCTGTTGTCGGATCCCTCCAGGTCCTCTGACTGAGGCTGGTCTTGTGGATACAGCCCTCTATGACCTCTGCCTGATACTGGGCCTATACATGCAGTCATCTGTGACCTCGGCCTGAGGCCGGGCTTATGGATAGAGTCTTCTATGACCCCTGACTGAGGCCAGGCCAGTGGTTGGAGCCCTCCATGACCTGACTGAGGCTGGACCTGTGGACTGAGCCCTCCATGTCCTCTGCCTGACTTTGCCCCTGTGGATGGAGCCATCCATGACCTCTACCTGAGTATATGCCTGCGTAGGGAGCCCTCTATGATCTCTGACTGAGGCTGGACCTGTGGATGCAGCCTCTATGACCTCTGACTGAGGCTGGGCCTGTGGAAGGAGCCCTCCATTACCGTTGACTGGGGCTGGGCCTGTGGTTGGAGCTCTCCATGACCACTGTCTGAATACGGGACTGTAGATGGAGCCCTCTGCCTGAAGCCGGGCTTGTGAACTGACCCCTCAATCACCTCTGCCTGAGGCTGGGACTGTGGATGGAGCCATTTATGACGTCTGATTGAGACTGGGCCTTTGGATGGAGCCCTGTATGACTTCGTTCTTGAGGCTAGGCCTGTGTACAGATCCCTCTACGACACCTTACTGAGGCTGGGTCTGTGGAAAGAGCCCTCTATAACCTCTCATTCAGGCCGAGCCTGTGGATCGATTACACCATGACCTCTGCCTGACGCTGGGCCTTTGAATGGAGCCCTCTATGTCCTCTGCCAGAGGTTGGGCCTGTGGACAGAGCCCTCCATGACTTTCAAGGAGGCTGGCATGTGGTTGGAGCCCGCCATGACCTCTGACTAAGGCTGGGCCTGTGTACTGAGCACTTCATGACCTCTGCTCGAGGCCAGGCCTGTGGATAGAGCCCTCTATGACCTCTGTCTGAGGCCTGGCCTGAGGATGGAGCCCTCCATGACCTTTGCCTGAGGCTGGGCCTGTACATGGAGACCTCTATGACCTTTGCCTGATTCCTGGCCTGTTGATGGAGTGCTCTATGACATCTGACTGAAGCCGTGCCTGTGGTAGGAGCCCTCTCTAACCTCAGCTTGAGTCTGGGCCTGTGGACAGAGCCCTCCATGACCTCTGCCTTTGTCCGGGCCTGTAGATGAAGCACTCCATGACCTCTGACTGAGGCTGGGCCTGTGGATGGAACCCTCTATGACCTTTGCCTGATTCCTGGACTGTTGATGGAGTGCTCTATCACATCTGACTGAGGACGGGCCAGGAGTTGGAGCCCTCTCTGACGTCTGTCTGAGACTCGGCCTGTGGACAGAGCCTTCTCTGACCTCTGACTGACGCCTAGCTTCTGGACGGAGCCCTCCATGATCTCTGTCTGAGGCCGGGCCTGTAGATGGAGCACTCCATGACTTCTGACTGAAGCTGGGCCTGTGGATGGAGCCCTCTATGACATCTGCCTGAGGCCTGGCCTCTGGACGGAGCCCTCCATGACTTCTGACTGAGGTTGGGCCTGTGAATGGAGAACTCCATGTTCTCTGACTGAAACTGGGCCTGTGGAGGGAGCTCTCTATGACCTCTGATTGCAGATGGGCATGTGGACGGAGCCCTCCATGACCTCTGACTGAGGCTGGTTTTGTGGTTGGAGCCCTCCATGACCTCTGACAGAAGCTGGGCCTGTGGATGGAGCTTTCTATGACCTCTGACTAAGGCTGGGCATGTGGATGGAACCCTCCATGACCTCTGACTGAGGCTGGGCTTGTGGACGGAGCCCTCCATGACCTCTGCCTTATACTGGGCCTGTGGATGAGTCTTCCATGATTCCTGCCTGAAGACAGGCCTGTGAACAGAGCCCTCTAGGACCTTTGCATAATGTCGGGCATTTGGATGGAGCCCTCCATGACCTCTGACTGAGGATGGGCCTGCGGAGGGAGCCCTCTATTACTTCCGACTGAGGCTGGACCTGTGGATGGAGCCCTCCATGACCTCTGCCTGAGGCTGGGACTGTTGATGGCACCCTCCATGACCTCAGACTGAGGCTGTTCCTGTGGATGTAATCCTCTATGACCGCTGACTGAAGCTGGACCTGTGTATGGAGCCCTCCATGTCCCCTAACTGAGGCTGGGTCTGTGGATGTAGCCCTCTATGACATCTGCCTGAGACCTGGCCTCTGGACGGAACCCTCCATGACCTCTGACTGAGGTTGGGCCTGTGGATGGAGAACTCCATGTTCTCTGACCGAAACTGGGCCTGTGGAGGGAACTCTCCATGACCTCTGACTGCAGATGGGCATGTGGACAGAGCCCTCCATGACCTCTGACTGAGGCTGGGCATCTGGATGGAGCCCTTCAAGACATCTGGTTGAGGCTGGGCCTGTTGTTCAAACCCTCCATCACCACTGACTGAGGCTGGGCCTGAGGACAGAGCCCTCTATGACCTCTGACTGAGGCCGGGCCTGAGGATGGAGCCCTCCGTGACCTCTGACTGAGACTGGTTTTGTGGTTGGAGCCCTCCATGACCTCTGACAGAAGCTGGGCCTGTGGACGGAGCCTTCTTTGACCTTTGAATGAGGCTTGGCCTGTGGACAGAGTTCTCCATGACATCTATCTGAGACTGGGCCTGTGGACAGAGCCCTCTATGTCTCTGACTGAGGCTGGGCTTGTGGCTGGAGCCCTCTATGACCTTTGAATGAGGCTTAGCCTGTGGACGGAGTTCTCCATGATATCTGCCTTAGGCTGGGCCTGTGGATGGAGCCCTCCATGTCCTCTGCCTGAGGCCTGGCCTGTGGATGAAGGCCTCTATGACCTCTGACTGAGGCCCGACCAGTTGTTGGAGCCCTCCATGACCTCTTCGAGACTGGGCCTGTGGACAGAGCCCTCTATGTCTCTGACTGAGGTTGGGTTTGTGGCTGGAGCCCTCCATGACCTCTGCCTGAGGCTGGGCATGTGGATGGATTTCTCCATTACCAGTGACTGATTGTGGGCCTGTGGATGGAGCTCTCCAAACCTCTGACTGAGGCTGGGCATGTGGTTGGAGCGCGCCATGACCGCTGACTGAGGCTGGGCCTGTGGACTGAGCACTACATGACCTCTGCCTGAGGCCAGGCCTGTGGATGGAGTCCTCCCTGACCTCTTCCTGAGTATAGGCCTGCCGATGGAGCCCTCTATGACCTGTGACTGAGGCTGGACCTGGGGACGGAGCTCTTCATGACCTCGGCCTGAGGCTGGGCCTGTGGATGGAGCCCTCCATGTCCTCTGACTGAGGCTGGGCCTGTGGATAGAGCCTTCCATGTCCTCTGACTGAGGCCTGGCCTGTGGATGGAGCCCTCTATGACTTCTGAGGCCAGACCAGTTGTTGGAGCCCTCCATGACCTCTGTTTGAGGCTGGGCCTGTGGATGGAGCCCCTATTGACCTTTCATTGAGAATGGGATCTGTGGATGAAATCGTCTATGACCTCTGACTGATGCTGGTCCTGTGGTTGGTGCCTTCCATGACCTCTGACGGAGGCTGGGCCTCGGGATGGAGCCTTCCATGACTTCTGCATGAAGCCGGGCCTGTGCTTGGAGTGCTCTATGATCTCTGCCTGAGGCATGGTCTGTTTATGGAGCCCTCTATAACCTCTGACTGAGGATGGGCCTGTGGTTGGGGCCTTCCATGACCTCTGACTGAGGCTGGGCCTGTGGACTGAGCCCTCCATGTCCGCTGCCTGAGTTTGCCCCTGTGGATGGAGCCATCCATGACCTCTACCTGAGTATACGCCTGCGTAGGGAGCCCTCTATGATCTCTGACTGAGGCTGGACCTGTGGATGCAGCCTCTATGACCTCTGACTGAGGCTGGGCCTGTGGAAGGAGGCCTCCATTACCGCTGACTGGGGCTGGGCCTGTGGATGGAGCTCTCCATGACCACTGTCTGAATGCGGGACTGTAGATGGAGCCCTCCATTACCTCTGCCTGAAGCCGGGCCTGTGAACTGACCCCTCAGTCACGTCTGACTGAGGCTGGACCTGTGGATGGAGCCATTTATGACGTCTGATTGAGACTGGGCCTTTGGATGGAGCCCTGTATGACTTCTGATTGAGGCTAGGCCTGTGTACAGATCCCTCTACGACACCTTACTGAGGCTGGGTCTGTGGAAAGAGCCTTCTATAACCTCTCATTCAGGCCGAGCCTGTGGATGGGGCCCTCTTTGACCTCTGACTGATACTGGGCCTGTGTATGGAGCACTCCATGACTTTTGCCTGAGGCTGGGCCTATGGTTGGAGTGCTCAATGCCCTCTGCCTAAGGCCAGGCCTGTGGCTGGAGTCCTCCATGACCTCTTACTGAGGTTGGGTCTGTGAATGGAGCCCTCTCTGATATCTGACTGAGGCCGGGCCTGTGGATGGAGCCCTCCATGACATCTGCATGAGACCGGGCCTGTGGTTGGAGCTCTATATGACCTCTGCCTGAGGCTTTGCCTGTGTATGGAGCCATCCATGATCTCTGACTGAGGCTGGGCCTATGGACCAAGCCCTCTATAATCTCTGACTGAGGCTGGGTCTGTGGACGGGACCCACTATAACCTTTGACTAAGGCTGGCCCTGTGGATGGATCCCTCCATGACCGCTGACTGGGGCTGGGCCTATTGTTGGAGCTCTCCATGACCACTGCCTGAAGACGGGACTGTGGATGGAGCCCTCCATGACCTCTGCCTTAATACGGGCCTTTGGATGGAGCCCTCTATGATCTCTGACTGTGGCTGGGCCTGTGGATGGTGCCCTATATCACCTCGCATTGAGGCTTGGCCTGTGGAAGGAGCCCTCCATGACCTCTGACTAATGCTGTGCCTGTGGATGGAGCCCTCCGTGACCTCTCACTGTGGCTGGTCCTGTGAATGGAGCCATCTAGATCCTCTGACTGAAGCTGGGCCTATGGACAGAGCCCTCTATGACCACTTACTGAGGTTGGGCCTGTGGACGGAGCCCTCTATAACCTCTAACTAAGGCTGGCCCTGTGGATGGAGCCCTCCCTGACCGCTGACTGAGGCCGGGCCTGTGGTTGGAGCTGTCTTTGACCTCGGAGTGAACCTGGGCCTGTGTATGGAACCCTGCATGACATTTGTCTGAGGACTGGCCTGTGAATGGAGCACTCTATGACCTCTGACTGAGGCTGGGCCTGTGGTTAGAGCCCTCCATGACGTCTGACTGAGGCTGGGCCTGTGTTTGGAGCCCTCTATGACCTCTCCCTGAGGCAGGTCCTCTGGATGGAGCCCTTTATGACTTCTGACTAAGGCCGGGTCTATCGATGGAGCCTTCCATGACCTCTGACTAAGACTGGACCAGTGAATGGAGCCCTATATGCCCTCTGAGTGAGGATGGGCCTGTGGACAGAGCCCTCTGTGACCTCTGATTGAGGCTGGGCCTGTGGATGGTGCCCTCCATGACTCTGACTGAGGCTGCGCCTGTGGATGGAGCCCTCCATGACTTCTGCCTGTGGGCGGGCCTGTGGATGGAGCCCTTCATGTCCTCTGCCTGAGACCGGGCCTGTGGATGGAGCCCTTCATGTCCTCTGCCTGAAGCCACGACTGCGGATGCAGCCCTCCCTAACCTCTTCCTAAGGGCAGGCTTGTGGAAGGAGCCCTCTATGACCTCTGATAGGCTGGGCCTTAGGAATGCACCCTCTATGACCTCTGACTGAGGCTGGGCCTGTGGATGGAGGCCTCTATGATATCTGACTGAGGCTGGGCCTGTGTATGGAGGGCTCCATCCACAGGCTCGGACTCAGGCAGAGATCATAGAGGACTCTACTATCCGCACACTGCCGGGAGCCCGGGAGGCACTGACTCTGCTCTCAGCACCCTGCCGGGAGTCCGAGAGGCACTGAATCTTCGGTAAGCACCCAGCTGGTAGCCCGGGAGGCACTGTGCTCTGTTCTCAGCTCCCACCCGGAGCCCGGGAGGCACTGACTCTCCTCTCAGCACCTAACCGGGTGCCCGGGAGGCACTGACTCTGCTCTTAGCACACTGCCTGGAGCACGGGAGGCAAAGACTCTCCTCTCAGCACCCTTCCGGGAACCCTGGAGGCACTGACTTTGCTCTCAGCACCCAACCGGGAGCCTGGAAATCACTGACTCTGCTCTCAGCACCCTGCCGAGAGCCTGGGAGTCACTGTGCTCTGCTCTCAGCAACCAACCGGAAGCCCGGGAAGCAATGACTCTACTCTCAAGAGACTTCCGGCAGCCCAGGAGGAACTGTGGTCTGCTCTCAGCACCCATCCAGGTGCGCCGGAGGCAGTGACTATGTTCTCAGCACGCTGTCTAGAGCTCGGGATGCACTGTGCTCTGCTCTCAGAACTCTACCGGGAGCCCGGGAGGCACTGACGCTGCTCTCAGCACCCAACCAGGAGCCCGGAAGTCACTGACTCTGCTCTCAGCTCCCTGACAAGAGCTCGGAATGCACCATGCTCTGCCCTCAGCACCCTGCCTGGAGACTGGGACGCACCGTGCTCTGCTCTCAGCATCCAACCGGGAGCCCAGGAGACACTGACTCTGCTCTCATCACCCTGCCGGGAACCCGGGAGGCACCGTGCTCTGCTCTCAGCACCGGGCCCCTCGAGGTCCGCAGGAGCCCATCCTGGCTCCCAGAGCCCGTGTGGACGGGGAGCGGCACAGAACGGCGTCTTCTTGACCTCAGCTTCATCTACAAAACACCTTTTGTGAAAATATAATTGAGAGCTACACGTGGCGACCAGTACAGAAGTCCCGTGCTGGTCCTCTCCTCGCGCTGCAAGTGGGCGCCCCAGGGAGCGGCCTGACCCCACAGATTAAAACAGAAACGCTGAGCTCGCCTCCGCTCCGCTGAGGCCACCCGTTCCTGACAGTCTCTGCAGCGTGATAAATACCGTCTGTCCACAGTTCCCCTGTATTTGAAAGTTACGACAAACATTTGGCTGAAATGTAAACAACTGACATCATGACTGGTGAGGCAGTGGGCTGCAAATTTATCTGAAATCAAGAAAACAAAGATCTTGTTTGACACTAGATAAACCACTAGTGGTCACCAAGGGAGCAGCTTTGGGAGGTCATAGTGTTGTTTGTCATCAGTCTTCACAGCACATGCACCAAAGATACTGTGGCAGCTTAGTCGAGGCAAAAATAAGTAAAATGAGAGACAAAAGCATTAGAAATCTGTAGAAAAAAAGGGCAAAATTTTCACTTTAAAGGACAATTTCTAATTGGAACAGAATTTTAAAATATGTTAACCTTCTGTGTGTTTTTTTCCCCCAATTACTTTAAGGGGCAAAGTTTGGAATAAAACCTCTAACTCCAATCCCATTCCTTCATGTCCTCAATTCCATGGGACATGACTGTCATGGCCTCTGCACAGCTTTTCTGAAAAGGTGCACAGTCGTTTATTCCGGTCCAGTCCGGGTCTTTGGAAGACATGAAGTTATCTTTTGATTAAGAAGGCACTGCAGAACAAATTCTATTGCTTTATAATTATAAGTTATACAATTAAATTACTTTATATTTATAAATTATTATGTTAGAATTTTTCTGGCTGAATTTTTATGACAGTCTATAAATGTTTACAGTTCCTACATTTGTATTCCTGGGCCTCACGTACTGAGAGCTTAACGATGACTTGTAACATGAAGGACAGATAAATTAATTTTTTAATTTCTACATATGTAAATAAGTGATTACAAAATGGAAGGGAGGTCATTTTGAGACATGGTAACAAATATATTAAATCAGAGGACCTGATTTCTTACAGTCCATAATAAATATCAATTACATTATTTTGTACATTTTATATGAGGCAATGCATACTAACTACACTATATGAGAAATTAAAGTCTTAATTTTTTCCACTGCATTTACTATGACCTTCTTTGTCATTCTGCCAACATTCTGAATATGTAAAATACATCGCAAAGACCTTTTATGAAGATTGGAGAAGGGAGTGAGTTCTACTATTCCAATGAAAACAAAAGAATCTGTTTTATTTTGAACACTGTCAGCTAAAATAAAAACTGACCTAACTTCAGTCATATTGTATCATTATATTTTAATTCAAAACCACTAGATTCACTCTGAAACATGCAATTATAAAATCAAAGACAACAGCATGAATTTGTACACCTGGCTTAGTTCCTGCCACTGGTATCTCCGTGCGGTTTCTCAGAGAGATGTCGAGCCCTCTACAGTTTCTTTCAAACTCCCAGCCTGTCCCCGAACAGCCCCCACCAGGAAGGAGAAAGCTCAGCAAGCCAGTCAGTCCCCGCCTCAGGCTACCTTCTTCCTGGGCCCACGGTGCACTGCTGCCTTGGAGCTGCATCTCACATTTCTGCGTGCCCCTGCCTGTGCCTGTGCCTCTGCCTCCAGTCAGGATGCTCAGCTCCATCTCTACACCTAGGACCCCAGACAGACTCACCCTGAGACCGAATTATTCTAACTTTTCTCATCAACTCTGTCCTGGCCCAATAGTCTAGAACCACACATCATGGGTGACTTTGGCTTAAGTCTCCAGTGTGCAGGGGAACACTTCTAGCTACCATCTTACGAAAGGAGTCCACACCCTTCATAAATCATCTATTGACATCATCTAGTAATCTTTATGGGCAAAGAAATCTTCATAATACAGTCTATGAAGTTGTGCATTATGGCCTATTTCTCATTCTCAAAGAAAGTAGAATAGTGTATCTTAGACCTTTTTATAAAAAACCTTTCCCCTCCCCACCCCATTCCTAAAAAACCTTTTATACAAACACCATTAGCTTTCTCTTTATCCTTTTCCTGGTTGACTGAACAATCTCATCCATTCCTTAGTTTTGTGGTTTCTTCAGTAAGTCTTTACTGAGTACCTAATAATATGTCAGACTCTGGGCTTACTGCTAGGGACACAGACACAAAGGGATCCTCAAAGACTCCACAATCCGATGAGAAGACAAACTAGCAAATGAACTGTCAGGCAGAGCAATGACTCTCAACCCTGCTCAAAATTACTGGTGGAGGGCTTTAGTTAGGCAGTCTGTGGAGGTCCCAAAGCATCTTTTTAATTTTTATATTTTAAAAAAAACGTAAAACACAACAAAAAAAGGAGACAGAATCACGCAGTCATCCGCATTTACTTTTTAAAAACCTTAAGTAATTCCGAGGCACGGGGGTGGAAGCATACAATGTACTTACCCAGTGGTTGGCAAACTCATGAGTCAACAGAGCCAAATATCAACAGTACAACGATTGAAACTTCTTTTGAGAGCCAAATTTTTAAAACTTAAACTTCTTCTAACACCACTTCTTCAAAATAGACTCGCCCAGGCCGTGGTATTTTGTGGAAGAGCCACACTCAAGGGGCCAAAGAGCCGCATGTGGCTCGCGAGCCGCAGTTTGCTGACCACGGAACTAACCAACAGCAGATGCGTAAGAGGGAACCAGAGTGGGTGCAGAGGACGAGTGGCCGTCTGAGATGGGAAAAGGGAGTGAGAAGACTTCCAGAGGACAGGACTCACACGGGGCCTTTAATACTGGAACTCCCAATCCAGTGATGGCGAACCTATGACACGTGTGCCAGCACTGACACGCGTAGCCATTTCTGATGGATGAAACATTTGCTGCTCCTGAGGATGAAACATTTACGACTAAGACTCTAGTCATAAATGTTTCATCCTCCGCTATTAGACACTCTGTGCAGGAGGTCTCTAGGCCAAAACAACAGAAGTCCAGCACTGAGCGTCTAGTTCTGGGACTTCCGGTTAAGCCAGGATCTTTGCCCTCACTTCCACCGGCAGAGCAGGGAGCAGCAGAATGCAGCGGGGGACGCATCTCTGGGGGCCCTGCCATTACCAGTAACCAAATAACAGTTAACCACAGCAACCATTATCTAGTTCTGGGGTGTCATGGATTTCTAATCCATCATTACTGAGATAAGTGAAGGGGAGGCTGGGAGAGGTGAGGGTTTGTGGCGTGCTATGGGTGCCGTTTCCTGCCATTAGAAATAGTGGCAGCCATTTTAATTCACATAAGGAACACCATCTTGCTCCATAGTGCAGACTCCATTTCACCACTATTACTGTTGTGCATCCTTATTAACCCCTACTCTGCTTATTAACCCTGCCCTTTCCAAAAAGACAGTTATATGCACCATTTTGTGGTTAGTTAGGCTAGTTAACCCCTAATTGCCTGCAGGCCTAACAAGCTATCTATATTTCTGTCTTCTGTCACTGATCCCCTGATGGAGAAGCCAAAAAATAAAAAACTAAGGTTAAGTAAAGGAAGTGGTAGTAGCAGTGGTCAACCCTTGCAAGAGACATGGACCGAGATGTATGGCTTTATAGAAAAAAGTGGCAGATCATTTTGCGTTCTATGTACTGAAACGGTAGTAAGCAGAATGTGGAAGATAAATAGACATTTTGAAACTAATCATTCCTAGCTCTTGGAAAAAAGTGAGGATGAAAGGAAGGAATACATTTCCAGGCAGCTACACCTTTATAAGAGCCAATCTAATTCCATCCTTAAATTTATGAAAGGCTCTACAAATTTAACATCTGCAAGTTTGAGCACTGCTCACTCTATAGCTCAGCATGGAAAAGCGCTCAGTGAGGGAGAATTTATTAATGAAACTCTCCTAAGATGTGCACCAGTTCTATTTCACGATATGCAGAATAAAGATGCAATTATTAAGAGAATATCTGAGTTACCACTCAGTAGAAATATCATAAAAGACTGAATAATGAGACTGAACACAAACGTACAACATCAATTAAAGTGAGACATAAGTAAGTGTAAATATTTTTCGATCTCTCTTGATGAAACTACTGATGTCACATCACATGCTCAGTTAGCCATTATTGGTCGATATTCTGATGGTCTCACAATGAGAGAAGAGTTGATAAAGTTAGTATCAGTGTCCACAAGTAAATCAGGAAGCGAAATATGTAAGGTTGTTATACAAACATTTCGTGACCTAAGCATTGATATCTCTAAAGTTGTGTCAGTGACGACAGATGGGGCACCAAATATGGTGGGGGGAAAAAGTCGGATTTGTCAAATCATTTACAGAAGCTATTGGACATCTGATTGTGCCTTTTCATTGTATTATGCATCAGGAGGCTTTATCTGCCAAGGCAGGATTCACCAACTTAAACGACTTAATGTCAGTTGTTACAAAAATAGTTAATTTAATAGCTGCTCGCCCCCTTCACAAGCGAGAATTTTCGGCACTTTTACTGGAGGTTGATTCCACCTACAGTGGACTGCTGATGTACAATAATGTAAGATGGCTGAGCTGAGGCAAAGTTCTTGAGCGCTTTGTGGAGTGCTTTGAAGAAATTAAGGTATTTCTTGATGATAAGGATCTGGGAAACTTTCTTCAGCTTAATGATGATAAGTGGCTCAACACCCTCATGTTTTTTACAGATCTCTCTGTTCATATTAATGAACTGAACTTAAAGTTACAAGGTTTTGGCAAAAGTATTGACGTTATGTTTGGATACATAAAAGCTTTTGAAAGTAAAGTTAAAATTTTCAAGCGAGATGTAGAAACTAAAACTTATAAGTATTTTCCTCGAGTAACAAAGTATTTTGAGAAGGCCAGTGCAGCTCTACAAAATGAAATGGAACTCTTGCATATGAAGTACCAGCATGTTTTAGACTCGTTACTTGACCAGTTTAGTGATAGATTTAGTCAATTTAGAAGTCTAGAACAGACCATGAAAATAACTAAGTATCCTGATGTAGTAGTCTACAATAGTTTGGAATTAAATGGTTTCCAATGGATGCAAATTGATGATTTGGAGATGCAACTTGCAGAATTTCAAGACAATATCTGGGCTCAGGTGTTTGTCGACTTGAGGTCAAAGCTTGAGAATCTGGAAAGGTGCCGCTTGGAGAATCAAGAGGAGTGCCACTACAAACAGGAAATTTGTAGTGCCTGGAACCAACTATCAGACACTTTTAGCAACCTGAAAAATATAGCAATGGCTTTACTCACAATTTTTCCCTCTACATACTTTTGTGAGGCCTTATTCTCAGCGTTAAATAATATCAAAACCAACAAAAGTAACAGATTGACAGATGAACTTAGTAGCGTTTGCTTGGGCCTGAAGTGTACCTTCAATTGTAGATTTAGCCAATGAAATTCAGCAACAAAAAAGTCTAATAGGCAGGTTAGTTAAAGAATTCCCCCTCCCCCTCACTCATCTTAGTTCATGGCACCCCGCACAAGCTAAATAATATCAAGACCAACAAAAGAAACCGACTGACGGATGAACAAAGAAGTCACTAAGCAGGTAAGTTAAATATTTAGTTTTTGGTTTATTAAATACAATTATATATAACAATTATACATTTATGTCATTTAAACTATAAATATCGCGAAATAATGTTTTTTCCTAAAAGTGACACACTACCCGAGTTATGCTCAGTTTTTTAGCGAAGTTTGACACACCAGGCTCAAAAGGTTGCCCATCACTGATATATACACTAAGTAGCCAGGAAATTATGATCTCTGAGCATAATAATCTGGCCACTCAGTATATATACTATATAATAAAAGTTTAATATGCAAATTGTCGACGCGACTAGGAGTTCAACCAGCAGGCATGCTGGCCAACTGCCCATGTCCCCTTCCCCTGGTCAGGCTGCCCAGACCCCATCCTGGACGAATTCATGCACCAGGGGTCTTACATATACACACTGAATGGCCAGGTTATTATGCATTCAGAGATCATAATAATCTGTCCACTGTGTGTGAGAGTGTGTGTATGTGTGTGTGTGTGTGTGTGTGTATAGAGAGAGAGAGAGAGAGAAAGAGAGAGATCTATTTTTTGTTCCATTAATTTTATACATTCTAGTAATTGATATATATATAGTAGGACTTCGTGTTACGTCAGAGATCTGTTCCTATGGCAAGAAATAATATAATTCTCGCTGTAAGTCAAAACCCACCTACATAAGCTCCTATGTCACTCACATGGCACACATACACAGCAGAAATGAAGTGAAACAGTAAAAAAAATTTAAAAGAAAAATAACAATTCCTGACCTTTACTTGTGGTAAATAAATAATAAAAAGCATAAAGCACATATGTACATATAAGGGTAAATACTGGATTATCCTTACCTTTAGTACTGTTCTTGGCTTGCACACTGGACACTGCAAAGTGGGGAAAGACAGGCTTACAGTAGGCTGCTGCGGGGAGGAGGTTTGAGAGGCAGAACCTGCAGAAGATGCCTGTGATACTGGGTCAGGTGAGTCCGGAGGCAGAACCGGCAGAAGGTGCTGGAGATAATGGGTCAGGTGAGTCTGGAGAGGCAGAACCTGCAGAAGGTGCTGCAGATCCTGGGTCAGGTGAGTCCAGAGAGGCAGAACCTGCAAAAGGTGCTTTAAATCCTGGGTCAGGTGAGTCTGGAGAAGCAGAACCTGCAGAAGGTGCTGGAGATCATGGGTCAGATGAGTCTGGAGAAGCATATGAGGTAGAGGGTTCGGGATTTGTTGCAGGCCTCTCAACCTTCTTAAAATAACGTTTGAGGCTAGTATGGAAGGATACCTTCTTCTTGTCGTCCCAAATCTCCTTGTAACACCGCAGGCTATCCATGACCCCTCTGGCAATCTTAGTGTACCTGTCACTGTTGGGGTCCTGAGCCGGAAACCTTGCCAAGGCATCCTCTATCATGGCAAAGGCCCCCATTAATTCCCTGCTTGTAAATCTCCTGGGCTCTGGGGTTGGTGTGTCTTCCTCTTCAATTAACTGCTGTTTCAGTTGAGTGAGGTCGTCGGCAGATAGCTCCTCTCCATGAGATGCCAGCAGCTCTGTGACATCCTCAGCCTCCACCTCCAAATCAAGCTGCTTACTCAACTCAACCACATTCTTGATGACAACCTCAACTGAATCCTCAAAGCCATGGAAATCGTTCACAAACTGGGGACACAGTTTTTTCCAAACAGTATTCAAGTTCGTCTGCTTAACTTCATCCCAAGAATCAGAAATGTTTTTTACAGCAGCAAGAACATTGTAAGATTTCCAAAAGTCACTGAGAGTCAACTTTTTATCCTCCTCCGTTGCCCTAAAAGCCATAGCAAATGTCATTCGGAGGTAGTAGGCCTTGAAAGAGGCAATGACACTTTGGCCCATAGGCTGTATAAGGGAGGTGGTGTTAGGTGGAAGGTAAACCACCTTGACATTTGGATGCAAGTCATTCAAATCGGCAAGGTGACAAGGGGCATTGTCCAGCACTAGCAACACCTTAAAGGGCAGCCCCCTTGAAGCACAGTAGTCCTTGACTTTTGGCACAAAATGGTTGGTGAACCAGTCCTCAAATACGCTAAGTGTCACCCATGCCTTCTTGTTAGATTTCCAGATTACAGGTAGTAGACCCTTCCATATGCCCTTGATTGCCCTTGGATTCTCGGCCAGACACACCAAGGGCTTCAGCTTGAAGTCACCAGCAGCATTAGCCCCAAGTAGCAAAGTCAATCTCTCCTTGCTGACTTTATGGCCTGATGCTGTCTTCTCCTTCTTGGCAATGTACTTACGTGTAGGCATATGCTTCCAGAACAAGCCTGTCTCAGCCACATTAAACGCTTGTTTATCACAGTAACCCCCTCCCTAATTATCTCAGCCAACGCACTAGGAAAATCACCTGCTGCTTTTGAATCATCACTAGCAGCTTCCCTGGCAGCTTAAGATTATGCAAATTAGCACGACCCTTAAAACGCCTAAACCAACCTTTGCTAGCCACAAACTCTTCACTTTCACTCCCTTCCCCCTTTTCTTTTTTCAAGGCCTCAACAATCTTTTAGCCTTCTCCTGAATCAATATCAGGCTAACTGGGATACGCCGCCGTCAATACTGCTCATCCAGCCAAAGCACTAATAATTTTTCCATCTCAATAATGAGACCACTACGCTTCTCTGTAACCACAATTGATTTCATAGGAGCAGATCCTTTCACATGTTCAAGTATATGCTTTTGATTATCGATGATTGTCGAGACAGTTGTAGGACTTAAGCCAAGCAACCGGCCGATGTTTGCAGGTGTTTCGCCCTTTTCTGAGCGTCTTATTATGTCTCCTTTCACTTCCATTGTGAGGGCTTTCCTTCTTTTTGTAGCACTGCCATCAGAAGAATCTGCCTTATGCTTAGGAGCCATGAGGAGGGGAAAAAGGTGTTCAAAATAACAATCCAAACAAAAGAGAGCGAATGAAGCACAATCCAAAACGGCTTATAAACGGCGACGGAATGACAGCGTCTTACTTGTATAGCGCCTTGTGATGACTTATTCATCCACTCCGCTGGCCAACTAGTTCCAGGGCGAATTTCCTGTAAACGCGTTACATCGAATGACAGAACTTTTTTTTTATGTAAATAAATTGCAGATGGCGACATAACCACAAAACGACATATGTTGAGTCCGAAGTAACAAGAGGACTGTCTGGAGAAAGAGAGAGAAAGAGAGAGAGAGAGAGAGAGAGAGAGAGAGAGAGAGAGAGAGAGAGAGATATCTATTTTTTGTTCCATTAATTTTATACATATTCTTTGATTAACTCTTGTAAGTGATGTGACCAGGGTTGGAACTTGCAACCTTCCGTTATTAAAATTATCTGCTGACCCACTTAGCTGTTTGGCTCGGTCAGACATATGTGACATTTTAAGTGACAACCCAATAATGTACCTGAGAATAGATAGATACCAAAACCATCATGATGACTTAGATAGTGGTGGAAGGCTAGAATAGCATTCATGGGATTTCAAAAGTGTTTTTTTTCCAAGGAAATATTTAAAGTAAGCTATATCACTGTCAGACTGTATTATTGCATCAATTATTTTATAGGCCGAGAATGAAGCTCTGATAAGGTCAGTAGGAACTTGGTATCAGCAATGCAGGCATGCAGGGAAACACCAAAATGTATTTTTTTTAATGTCCATTTTAAATAAATTCTACTTAAATCAATCTTTAGAAAAGGTTTAATGTTGATGCTTCCCAATAATTTTACTGTTTTATTGTGAAAAGTTTTGAACATATTTGGTGCTACTGAATCAGGATATTGAAAATAAAATTTAATTTTTTAAAAATATATTTTTATTGATTTTTTACAGAGAGGAAGGAAGAGGGATAGAGAGCTAGAAACATCGATTAGAGAGAAACATCGATCAGCTGACTCTGCACACCAGCCCACTGGGGATGTGCCCGCAACCAAAGTACATGCCCTTGACCGGAATCGAACCTGGGACCCTTCAGTACGGAGGCCGACGCTCTATCCACTGAGCCAAACCGGTTTCAGCGGTTTTTTGAAAAGGAGATTAGAGGAGACAGCAGAAAGGCCTAAATTTAAGAAATGAAGCAAGTAAAAAATTGGGAGACGAGCAAGACAAGAGAGAAAGAAAATCAAAAGCATAGTGAAGATAAAGAAAAGAGAAAGGGAATAGAGTAGGATCAGGGAAGAGGAAATTAGATATATGAATAAACCAACAGAGACTAGAATAATTACACACCAATAAATCAGATAAAGTAGATTTATTATTTAAAAGGAGGAAAAATGAAATAGAAAACCTAAATTGGGTAAAAGATGAAAAATGGGAATAAGAGAAGTGAGAAAGAAAAAGGTGCAAAAAAGATAAAAGTAACACCAATAAATTTTTAAAATAATTAAAATAAAAAGGTAAAGTGTCATTCACATCAGCGGAGTTTTAGTGCCCCATGGCTGCTGGTGTAGGACCCCACTCTTCTGTTCTGTCTGCTAATCCTGGGCTTCCTGTTAGGTACTGAGGTGCTGGCCCCTGTCAGTCACTGTCTTTTGGCTTTTAGCTCCCTGTTTGAAGCTGCAAGAGATACATAGGTCCTCTGCTTGTGTCTGTAGGCACGGGCCATGGCTGTAAGCAGGCAGGGCCAATCTGCCCTCTTTGCCTGTCTTCTGGCCGTCAGTCTCAATGACTCAAGCATCTGTTTCTGACAGGGCTTTAGGTGGGGGTGGTGCTGATTTTCTTTCAGGGAATAAGATGGGTGTTTTTTCCAGAACCAGAGTTGCTCCTCCACATGTGTCCCAAAATATTGCTCTGGCCTTGGTTGGTCAGAGATTCTTATATATATACCAATGGGGTTAGCTGGCAACCTGGAGTTTTTATCAGTCTGATTCCAAAAATAGCAGGATGGACCAGTCCCTCTTCCGATACAGTCACTGAAGGCTCTTTGGGTCTACTCAGACCCATAAGCATGGTCTTTGACTCTTTTTCTTCTGGGAAGCTCAAAATGCAGGGTGTGGCAGGAAGTATATCCTGCCCTGAGCCTACTGGGAGGGGCTAGCTCTTCTGGGGAGAAATGGCCACTTAGGTTTGGAAGCTTAAGTATGTCACACTTCTAGCAATATATCCCAAAAAATCAGAAACACCAATCAGAAAGCATATATGCATCCCTATGTTCATAGCAGCACAATGGTAGTCATAAGAGCTACGATTTGGAGACAGCCGAAATGCCCATCAGCAGATGAGTCGATTAAAAACCTGTGGTACATCTACACGACGGAATATTATGCTGCTGTAAAAAAGAAGGAAATCTTATTATTTTCAACAGCATGAATGGACCTAGACAGCATTATGCTAAGGGAAATAAAGCCATCAGAGAAAGATAAATACCACATGATCCCACTCATTTGTGCAATATAATGAACATAAACTGATGCACAAAAATAGAGCCAGCGTCATAGAAGCATTGAACAGACCATCCAAATTAAGAGGGAAGGCACAGGAGGGGAAGGTGTCAAAGATCAACTGAAGGACTTGTATGCTTGCATATGACCATAACCAGTTGACATAGACAGCAAGAGGGTGAGGGCATGTACTGTTGGGTAGGAGCAGGTAGGGAGAGGTCAATGGGGGAGGGGGAGAAGGAGACTTATGTAATAATTTAAAAAATAAAGAATTTAAAGTAAAAAAAAAAAAGAATGTCCCAATGCAGGACTCTTGGCCATGTCCCCCTGTCCTGCATTCCTCCTCAGCCTCTCCTCAGGCATCTTGAGGCTGTGCCTCTCTCCCTGTTCCAAAGCCCCAGGTGAGTGTTCTGGGTTTAGAGAATAAAAGCAAAGACAAAACCAAACGAAAACAATGAAACTGCTCTTCTGCTCTCCCCAGCACCACGCTGTTTGGACCGCTTTTCATGGGGCAGCCTTTTGGGGCTTTCGCCTTTGGTCCAGTTTCCCCAGCAGCCATCTGTCCTGTGGCTTTTCCTTTATGCAGTTTGATGTTACCCACCTCGTGAAGGGACGCACCTTTGGTGCAACACAACTTTCTCCTCACCCTCTTGACCCACTGGCTTGCTGTCCCTCGAAAATCCATTTCCCAGTTCTTACCATTCTCCTCTGTCCTTCCTTGTTGTAAATGGTCCGCTGAGCTGCATCTAATTTGTTAATACCAAGTGGATGTTATTTGATTTAGTTGTATTTTCAATCGGGCTCCGGATGAGATGCACAATACTACTGCCTAATCGGCCACCATTTATTTATTTTTTACCACTTTCTGATCCTTGCTGTTAAAACCAGCCAGAGTGACTTCCATACAGCCTGCAAATGCTCAGGGCATGCTCCCTGCAGGCTCCCACCTGGAGCCTGCCAGCCCTTCACAGAATTGTTCAGTGAAGTCCCCACTGACCAACGCTAGTTTCGCCTTCCCTCATACTGCTGTTACCAGTCACAGGTATCCTGGTCCATTCTTTGTGGACTGTCCTCCTCTAGATGCCAGTTCCCAAGGACAGGGGACTCTGCATTTACAGCATCTGAAACAGTTGGGCTCAACAGTATCCACAGCTTTGGTCTTTATATACATCCCTTATGCCCACCCATGGCTGCTGACCCTCCATTCAGCCTGATTCAAATCCTCATCCCTACAGCCTTCCCTCAGCCCACCCACTCCAGGAACCTGGCCCATGAGCTGGCAGGAACACCTTCACAGGCATCTGAGCTCTCTGCCCCTCAACCACACACCCCAGCAACACACTATTCCCCAGAATCCAGGAACTATCACCTCATTTCAGGTCTTCTATGCACAGGAAATACTTAGGGATGGGGCACACCAACCACAACTCATCCTCCGAACGTGGAATTATATTGAGACCAAGCCTCTCCTTCTGGAAATGCTTCTCCCAGATACAGAAGAATGTTCTCACCACTGAAAATACACATCACCATTTCCTGTAGCATCAATGCTACCTCCAGGACTGTCTGGGTAAGGGGGTGGGGAGAGGACTGCTTTATTATTGATAAAATTAAACTGCAAAATAATCCATAAAATGGAAAAAAGAGGCTTAAACACCAGTGGGTCTCAGGGGTGTGAGTGGGTTAGCTGGAGGCAGGACTCTCTAAAGGTGAACTTATTTGGGGGTTCAAAGTATCAAGGGGCTTCTCCCAGATACAGAAGTAGGTTCATTTGCAGCAGGCAGGTGCCTAAGGGGTGTGGAGAAGCAGTCTGGATGGACATAGAAGAGCCTGGCCAACACATCTCAGGCAGACACAGAACCCAAATCCCTCCCAGGGCCTTCACTGGGCCTCCTCTCTTCCAAACCCTGGGAAGGACACAGTGTGCCCAACTACAGTGAGAATGTCCCAGACAATGGCAGGGAAGAGTGAGGAAAGGTGGGCTGTGCAGGCAGAGGCCCCATCTCAGGGCACCAGAGTGAATGTTTGGATTTTGTGATAATCCTCATCTGAGGATATTTTGAGAGACAGTGCAAGGGAAGCGGGAGAAGAAGAGAGATATTGAGAGAGACATCAATATGAGAGAGAAAAAAAATTAGATGGCTCCCACATCCCCATATGTGCTGGGATCAAACATGCAAACTGGAACCACAAAATCAAGCAGTCTTTCTTTCAAGGCCTTGGCTAGCAATGCACTGTAAGCCAATATTGGACAAAGAGTAATTTTCTAGTATTATGCTGTCCCTCCTAAAGCACAGAAAGGTTGGGATTCAAACAATATCTTTTAACTCTATGATGATAGATCATAATTGTGCTTGACAATCATCCTTGGAAGTGAAAATAACCAAAAAAATTAAGGTACTAAAGCAAAATATCTTTACTAAAAACTTATACACCATAACAGAGTACAGCAAGCAATTTGCAGGTTGGTGAATTAGAAAGTAAAACAATTCATAAAAGCATAATTCAATAAAAAAATCTCTTCAGCTACAAATGTATCAGGTAGTAGATCTGGGCATGTCCTTCAAGACTCACTTGTACTGGAAACACATGAGGAATATAGTAGTGTATGTTCCATTAAAAGGGTTTAAATTCAGAAAAATAGGTCCCAAACAGTCGCATTCAGTGTTGTTATTCTAAGTGAATAAAATAAAACATTCCCTGCACATTTAATACTTCTCTCCAGTGTGAACTCTCAGATGTTTAATAAGACTAGATTTTTGGCAAAAAGACTTCCCACATTCAGTACACTCATATGGCTTCTCTCCACTGTGAAGTGTCAGATGTATAATAAGGTTAGACTTTTGGCTAAAAGAATTCCCACACACATCGCTTCTCGGCCTTTTGGCTAAGATCAAGTGTAGTATCTGTTCTTATCAGTTTAAAAGAATTCCCACATACAGTATACTCATATGGATTCTCTCCAGTGTGAACTCTCTGGTGATTAATAAGTGTACTTCTTGCACTGAAGGACTTCCCACATTCACTACACTCATAAGGCTTCTCTCCAGTGTGGACTTTCAGATGTTTAATAAGGTGAGATTTTTGGCTAAAAGGCTTCCCACATTCAGTACACTCATATGGCTTCGCTCCAGTGTGAACTCTCTGGTGTTTAATGAATGTATTTCTTTCACTGAAGGACTTCCTACATTCAGTACACTCATATGCTTTCTCTCCAGTGTGAACTCTCTGGTGTTCAATGAATGTACTTCTTTCACTGTAAGAATTCCCACATTCAGTACACTCACATGGCTTCTCTCCAGTGTGAACTCTGTGGTGTACATTGAGGTGGGCTCTTAGACAAAAGGAGACCCCACATTCACTACACTCATATGTCTCTTCACCAGGGTGAACTCTCTTATGCCCAATGAGGTTAGAGATTCGTCTAAACACTTTCCTACATTTCTTACACTCATAAATCACTTCTCCAGAAAATTCACCCTGACATTGAACAACGTTCAGGATGTGGCTGGCAGCATTTTCACAGTCACCCCCCTGCTGATGACTTTTTCCATCAAGAAATTCCTGTGAAATCTCACTGCCACAGTGTAGCTCCTCGGTGCTGAGAGTGGCCTGGTGCTGCGGAAGCTCTGAGTTGTATCGCAAATCTTCCCCAACCTCCCTGCGGGTTGAAGTCACCATCGATAAGTAGAAGCTGCACCTGCTCACATAGGATGCCCTGTCCATAGCTTGTTTCCAGGGCTCCTCTCCACATTCATTCCTCTGTTGCTGGTGAGGGTTTGCACTGAAACAGAAGTCTCCAACACATGCATCACTACAGAAGGCTTTCTGCTCAAAGTATGCTGAATGTGACTCAGTCAGGTGCAAAATTATCTTTTAACACAGAGAAACACCACTTACACAGAAGGGTCTTCTGGGTGGCTAGAGCTGTCTTAGAAGCCCTGTCCTGTGACTCTCATATAAATACACTCTGATCAGAACAACCACCTCATAATCCATTTTATGCCAACAACCTGAAAAGTGAGAAAGGATGAGGAAATGAATGTTGAATGTGGTGACAGTGGGAAGTCCCATTGCAAAAGTGTGTTACACATCACACGGTTAATGAAAATATCTGAAAATAAGCGATGTGCAGGAAGGATTAATAAGAGGCTCTTGTGACTTTTGGGGTTAATGAAGATCACAACACAGCGAGGCCTCACAAGAAATATGACATAAACATGGGAAGCACCACATGGATTAGAATATGAATCTCCAGCTAGTCCTTCAACTAATAGCATTCAGCAGGGCTTGCCTGCTGAAGATGAGTGTGAGCTGTGCAAGAGGTTGCTTCCATCTTACTCCAAGTAAAATTCAATAAAGGAGTAGCTGGATTCAAAGACTACTTAGCATATATGTGCATCTATTAACATATGTGCAAGTCAATGTTGCAGAATACTGCTTAGGCACTAGTGCAGAGGAACAAGTGAAGACATGATCAGTCAGCATTGGGCCAGAGCAACAAAGCTTGCTATAGTATTCAGGGAAGAAAATATTAGAAACATCTGAATGAGGGTCTTACAAAAACAGCACATGGTTCATGTAGGTAAAGAACATAACACGGCACAGGCTGCCACAAAGAACCCTTACCTAGAGAAAGAGGGCAGAAGTTGAAGCCATGCATGTGGACACTGTCAGCCTCACATGAAAAGAAAGTGAAAACTGGGACCCATTAAGCTCACTGCAAGACGCCTGACTCCCTGACACTTACTGTACTTTTTGAGGTTACGGGTGTTAGGGTTGTTTGTGGGGTCCTTTGTTCAGCGCTCCCCATCCAGCTCATCCCTGGCAGCCACAGCACTTTTGACAGGACAGTGGGGGACATTAGCAGACACCATGTTCTGCCTGTGAGAGAGAGAAACCTACGGCTGAGCCATAAAGGAAGAGAGGACGTGACCTCAGGACACTGGGAGAATGTGAAGGTCTTACCTACAGATGACACAAGTGCAAACACTTCCAGCATCACCTCGCAGTACAGAAGTCTCTGAGCCTCATCAAGGAGCCCCCATTCCTCCTGAGAGAAGGCAATGGCCACGTCCTCAAAGTTCATATCCTCTCATATGGGGACAGTACAGCTCATGATCAGAGTCACTCCTAACATTATCAGTCTATCCTACTACCCACCCTCCACACACATCTGCTCTTTCCACTCTACACATCAGAGAAAATACCAGCCCTTCATCCCATGAAACCCACTGTCTTCTTATTTTCCTGCTGATATTTTTCTTCCAACAACAAGGCAGTTGAGCAGATAGAAGATACCTGAGCTCTGGACCTCCCATGTAAGCCACACTGCCTCTTATCAATACAGTGGGTGTCCATATATAGGTTAGAAAGATATGTTGGCCATAGAGTGTGAGTGATCTGATACTGTTTTCTCAGGAAATAGCATCGTAGTCCCTCAGATTGTTGCAATAAGACGCCAAACACATGGCATCACACTTCACCCTCTTGACCCCAATCCCAATGTGCTGAGGCCATTGCTTTGTACTATCTGCTGCACATAGTTCCTTGAACATCACTTCTCTCACACAGCTTCATTCCTGGAGGTACAACTTCAAATAAAATGCAAATGTGCCGTAGTGTGGATAAATTATTTCCTAATCATCTTGTTTTCCAAAATTATAGTTCACCACCTCTATAATCTATTTCTCTCTTACCCTTCTTCCTTACCCGTGCCAGTGGAGATTTACAAGCCTGGATAACACTGATTAATACTATCTCATTGCTTTCAACCAGTGTGTCACAACCAACAACAAAAGACAGGTCGTTAGTTAAATAGCACCCAAGCTCTTAACCTAGAAAGTAGCACCCAAACTCCTCTCTTTACAAGCAATTACCCTAAAATTCTCCTTATTGTTACATCCAGGGACCAACAGAAACAGACGCTTCCTTCCATCACTCTATGTCAATGTCATGGTGTTGTGGCCATGAATTCATCTTCCCTCTCCAAGTGCACATCACTCTTTCTACCACATCTCTCTCAAATCTGCACTTCCACAGGCCCAGCCCCCATACTCATCTTCAGGCCTTTTACTTATTACTCAGCATGTGTGGTCAGAGGATGGTTGCCACACTGAATCAGGATCAAGTACTGTCCAGACTCTGATAGTCCACACTCATAGAGGCAGCCTTGAGTCCTGCTACATAGGCCTCTCTCCGTGACTGTTTTTTTCCCTTCAACCTCAACTATTATGAACAACAATCAGGGGAGGAACCAAGATGGCAGCAAAGTTAAACAACTAAACTGCCGCTGCACACAACAATTTCAAAAATACAACTAAAAGACAAAACATCTACCACCCAGAACCACGGGAAAGCTGGCTGAATGGTAGATTTACAATTAAGAAGGAAAAAGAAAGAACAAACGCAGAAAAGCTGAGGTACAGAGGCCCGTGAATCGGGCTGTTGGCGGGCAACTGGAAGTGCGGCTTTTTTTCAACCCGAAGGGAGACAAGCTCCCAAACACTCTGAAATCCATTTCTGGGGACACGCAGAGGACCCAGAAACCTATGGGGAGAAACTGGACTCTCGGCCATCAGGTCGGAAAGTGAGAGTGACTTTCTTGCAGAGGTGTACCCAGCAATCAGTGTTCACTGCACTGGAGTGTGGGACGCGGGGACTTGGAAACGCGGAAAGGTAGACGGCTGATGGCAGCCATCGCCGTTTGCCACGCCCTAGCCTAGTGACGCCCTGAGACCCCGCCCCGCACATTCTACAAACCCACCCAGGCTCCACACAGTGGCTTTTGCATATAAATGGCCTTCCCTGTGGCAGCTTAACCAAATTAACTGCAGCTCCAGTCAGACTGCTCCAAAACCGCTCAAGCAAAGAGGAGAAAGCTGTAGTTCGTGCTGTAACTCCTACTGGGTGGCCTCAGACAGTAGCTGACCTGCACCCCATTTGAGATCCAGAAAGTGGTAGGTGTGAAATGACACCAGATTTCAACCACTCTCATAAGGGACACATTCAAGAGGCAGACTCAGTGAGCGCCAAAGCCCTACTGGAACAAGTCCTGCCCCATAAACGTGTCTCCAGCACAGCAATTCTTCCTTTATAGACACAGCCAATTAGCCTGGAGGTCAATTTCTCCCAGTGACACCAACAACAATCAAGACTTAACTACAACAAGGCTGTACACACAGTTCACAAAGGGGTGCACCAAGATCGTCCACCTCAGGTAACAGGGAGGCTGATCCGTTGAACCAATAGGACACCTAGTACACAAAGCTTCCCTACCAACTAAGGGAAGCAGCGAAAATGAGGAGGCAAGGAAACAGACCCCAAACTAAAGAGATGGAGGAGAACAAACGAATGGATATAGAGTTCAAAACCACAGTTATAAGGTTTTTCAAGAATTTCACGGAAAAGGCCGATAAATTTAATGAGACCCTCGAGAATATGAAAAAGGACCAACTAGAAATGAAACATACACTGACTGAAATAAAAAATATTATACAGAGACCCAATAGCAGACTAGAGGAACGCAAGAATCAAGTCAAAGATTTGGAATACAGAGGCAAAGGACACGCCTCCAGAAAAGCAAGAAGAGTAGAGAATTCAGGAAATAGAAGATAGTGTAAGAAGCCTCTGGGACAACTTCAAGTGTACCAACATCAGTATTATGGTGGTGCCAGAAGAAGAGAGAGAGCAAGACGTTGAAAATCTATTTGAAGAAATAATGACCAAAAACTTCCCCCACCTGGTGAAAGAAATAGACTTACAAGTCCAGGAAGCACACAGAACCCCAAACAAAAGGAATCCAAAGAGGACCACACCAAGACACATCATAATTAAAATGCCAAGGGCAAAAGACAAAGAGAGAATCTTACAAGCAGCAAGAGAAAAACAGTTAGTTACTTACAAGGGAGCACCTATACGATTATCAGCTGATTTCTCAACAGAAACTATGCAAGCCAGATGGGAGTGGCAAGAAATATTCAGAGTGATGAATAGCAAGAACCTACAACCAAGACTACTCTACCCAGCAAAGTTATCTTCAGAATTGAAGGGCAGATAAAGAGCTTCACAGATAAGAAAAAGCTAAAGGATTTCACCACCAACAAACCAGTATTATATGAAATGCTGAAAGGTATTATTTAAAAGAGGAAAAAGAAGAAAAAAGTAAAGATAAAAATTATGAACAACAAATACATACCTATCAACAAGTGAATCTAAAAGTCAAGTGAATTAAAAATCTGAAGAACAGAATAAACTGGTGAACATAATAGAATCAGGGGCATAGAATCGGAGTGGATTGATAATTCTCAGGGGGAAAGGGGTGTCTGTGTGGGGGGTATGGGAAGAGACTGGCCAACATCATACACCTATGGATAAGGACAGCGGGCGAGGGGGGACGTTAGGGCAGAAGGGAGGGTGGGAACCGGGTGGAGGGGAGGTATGGGGGGGCAAAAAAGAGAAACAATTGTAATAATCTGAACAATAAAGATTTATTAAATTAAAAAAAAATAAGAGAAAAAAAAAAAGAACAACAATAGGATCTCAGATATCCATAGCCCACCTCCTCTTATGCTTCACTTGATGTCCCTTCACTACTCACAGCCAATATCTCTCACTTAACCGTCACTCAAGTCCCAGCCCCAATGTCCCTAAGAACCATGCCCAGTGAGTCTCATAAATGACCACTCACGCCTCCTAGCTAGTCCACAACACTGACTACAGCTCCCCACAGCCAGGCCACACCAAGAGTCACAAGAAAATCCTGGTGAGAGTTTAGAAAAGTTGATATGTACCAGCCTCAGTCTCATCTTGTTTAAATTACTCTTTGACCTCCACTAATCTCAGGTCCACTCACCTTTTAAAGGCTTTGGCCACTGCTAAACGATTATCTTTCCCCCACACTCTACAGGACAACTTCTGTCCCTAAGCTGTGTTGTGACACCCACTTCTCACAAACAGTGGCCCCAGCAAGAAAGCCAGTCCTCAGGCTCACACTGTCCCTTCTGAACTACTACTACCATTAACAATCTGACCATGATTCCCTGTATTAAAATGATATACTGTCCTAGATGATGTGTCTGATTGGTTGAGCACAGACCCATGCACTGGTGTGACGTCACATGCCTGGGTTGTGGGCTGGATCCACAGTAGAGATTGTGCAGGTGGCAACCAATCCCTATTTTTTGCTCATCCCTGTTGCTCTGTCTCTCTCGCCTTCCCCCTCTCCCCATCCTTTCTACATCTAAAATCAATAAAAATATAGATGTACTTTAAAAAACAAACCTGCAGGTTCCTGATTCGGCTCCCTCTTTATCCAAAGCCTTTGCACTTTCTGGAACCTGTGTCTGGAGGATCTCGCACTGATTACACTGGTTGCCAAAAACAAGGTCCACTCTATGTAGCCCTCCACCTGGCCTTAGGAGTCTGGGCTCAGTTTCTGTTCAAAGTCCCCAGGTCCCCGGGATACAAGAGCGGCTGACAGTCCCAGGTCTCTACTATCTCAGAGGCCACAAATGTGTGAGGCCTTGAAATAAGCTCCACAAACCCGTACACCTGATCGATTCTGCATTTGCAGGAATTTGTGGAAAGATAATGGTCTGTTGGGAGTCTGGCAACCACCAGGCTCTATGGGCTCAGGCTGCTCAGTGCCCTTGCCCAGCCCGGAGGCCAGGTGCCCTCCAGATGCCTGTGTGATCTCGGGGCTCAGTCCCCAGTGCTCACTCTTGAACATTATCTTATCATTTACAGGATTTCCCCTTCCTGTCCACAACCGCTGTCCTCTGTCTTCTAGTCTGTTCTTCCTCTGAGCAATGTTAGGAAAAGTTAGAATCCTGCTTCAGAAAATGTCCCTCTTTTTTTCACAACCATCTATGGCCCCAGCGTTCTGAGAATGAAAGTAAAACTCCTCACCAAAACCACACCTCATCTCTCTGTTGCCTTTAGACCCCAAACAGGCCCGGTTTCCGAATCCTCCCAGCTCAGTGTCACCATCACATCCTCACAAGGTGGCACTGCAGCCTTCCACCCTCTTCCCCATCACCCACGTGTCACCCACCAGGGACTCACCATTCCGGACGCTGGGACCTGGGCGGCAGGACCTGAGCGGCGCCGGCCCCCAGGCTGGAGGGTTCAGGGGGGTCAGGATGCGGGAACGCTGTGAGCAGAGAGGCGTCCGGGAGGCACGTGGACCCCGATCTCGGTCTGTTGGGGCTCCAGGAGCCCCAGACACACCCTGTACCGCAGGCAGCTGCCTCCCAGGCCTCCTCCTACTCACGTCCAGTGTCTTGAAGCCTGTGACTCTGTGAACAAAGACCTAAGAGGTTACAATGACCACCGCGAGGAGGAAGGCGGAAGTCCCGCCCTAATCAGATGCGAAGACACCAAAATGCCCTTTGGCTCCGCCCACACTGGTGCAGTGCCTTCTGGGTAATGTATTTTCTCAACAGCTGAGCAGGGTAGAAACCCAGCCATTGAGTTAGGTGAATAAAAGTGTTGTGGCAGAGTGAGTGATGGCTGGGGAGGGACAAGATGCGTCCATAGGCTTGGCTAACTGCAAAAGACGGACAGATCTCCTAGGGCAGTGGTTCCCAACCTTCCTAATGCCGGACCCTTTAATACAGTTCCTCACGTTGTGGTGACCCCCAACCGTGAAATTATTTTCGTTGCTATTTCGTAACTGTCATTTTGCTACTGTTAATGAATCGTAATGTAAATATCTGTGTTTTCTGATGGTCTTAGGCTCTACAGGGTCGCCTAACACCATCGGAAAACATGACCATGCCCAGACATAACCAGCCTAGAACAGATCTGCCTCAGGGTCGCCTAAATTATGTGAGGTCTTGACTTCATGCAGAAAAGATTTCACACCATGAGTTCAGAAGATTTTGAGGGTACATTTACTAAAGCTGGGGACTGAAAGATGAAACAGAGGGCCGGAGACCATGGGATACCAGGACACAGGCTTTATTGGCGACCACCCGGCCGGCTGCCTTCCAGAGGGGAAAAGTGAAAAGAGAGAGAGAGAGAGTGCCGGGGTGAGAGTGCCTTTTAAGGGGAGGAAAAGAGGGGACGGGGTTTAGGGCACTCAGCACATGCTGATTGGTGGTTTCATACAAGGCACTTGATTAGGCACCTAGGGAATTAGGAATTGGAGGCTTAGGGTATATGGCAGGTGCTGATTGGTGGTTCAATGTACAGTCCATATAAGGTGTTCAGGAATGTCCGGCTGCAGGTGGAGTTTACGTCATACTCCGTCCATCAGTTGGGGGTAGGGAGGATCTATCAGGGATGATGAAAGAAATAGATTTCTTAGACGCTGAACTACCTGCCTATTGTAAATCATTCATTCATTTAAAAAATTTTTGACCAGACTTTTCAACCAAAGAGATAAAGGCAGTGTAAATAAATGCATAAAGAAATGCTCACCCTAAAAATGTCTTAGGGGAATGGATTTAAAACAAAACAAATTAACACTATCCTGATTTTCAGGCCTGCAATTTAAAAATATTAAATATTGCATGAGCTCACAGGTATAAAGAAAAACTAAAATTTTCATCATTGTGGGTGTCTGGAAAGGCAAAGGGAATAACCATTTTAGTTCACAGTTCTGTGTGTCTTAAAAAGTAAAACCCTCACCTACACTACAACAGTTAGATAAGTAAAACATGCATTTACATAAAGAACTGAACCCAATATTCCCTGAAAATTTATTTATAATACCCCAAACCTGGAAACAAAAACCATAGTCAGATTCAATAGACAAAATGGTTATTGACAGAACACAATACTACTCAGCAATAAAAAATAATAAACTTTTCACATAAGAATTAGTGTTCAATCACAAAATAACTGTGTAGCATGAAAGAGGTTAATATTTGTTAAGGTTTACACAAATTATAGTGTTTATAATATTATGAAAAATATAAACTAAACTTTTCAAGAAAGGAAAATGAGTGACTGTATTTAGACCGGAGGAAGGCAGAAAGAGAGATTACAAAAGGGCAGGAGGTAAATTTAGGGCGTAGTAAAGTAGGTTTAGAGTTGTTGGTATGAAAATTAATACAAT
>JAJQQW010000024.1:31160710-31211469 GCA_025583905.1 Ia io | reverse complement strand
CAGAGGTCATAGAGGGCTCCATCCACAGGACCCCAGCCTCAGTCAGAGGTCATAGAGGGCTCCATTCCACAGGCCCAGCCTCAGTCAGAGGTCATGGAGGGCTCCATCCACAGGCCTAGCCTCAGTCAGAGGTCATGGAGGGCTCCATCCACAGGCCCCAGCCTCAGGTCAGAGGTCATAGAGGGCTCCAGTCCACAGGCCCAGCCTCAGTCAGAGGTCATGGAGGGCTCCATCCACAGGCCCAGCCTCAGTCAGAGGTCATAGAGGGCTCCATCCACAGGCCCAGCCTCAGGCAGAGGTCATGGAGGGCTCCATCCACAGGCCCAGCCTCAGAGGCAGAGGTCATAGAGGGCTCCATCCACAGGCCCAGCCTCAGTCAGAGGTCATGGAGGGCTCCATCCACAGGCCCGGCCTCAGTCAGAGGTCATGGAGGGCTCCATCCACAGGCCCAGCCTCAGTCAGAGGTCATGGAGGGCTCCATCCACAGGCCCAGCCTCAGTCAGAGGTCAGGTCATAGAGGGCTCCATCCACAGGCCCAGCCTCAGTCAGAGGTTATAGAGGGCTCCATCCACAGGACCAGCCTCAGTCAGAGGTCATAGAGGGCTCCATCCACAGGCCCAGCCTCAGTCAGAGGTCAGAGGTCATGGGGGCTCCGTCCACACAGAGGCATGAGAGGGCTCCGCTTCCACAGGCCCAGCCTCAGTCAGAGGTCATGGAGGGCTCCATCCACAGGCCCAGCCTCAGTCAGAGGTCATAGAGGGCTCCATCCACAGGCCCAGCCTCAGTCAGAGGTCATAGAGGGCTCCATCCACAGGCCCAGCCTCAGGCAGAGGTCATGGAGGGCTCCATCCACACAGGCCCAGCCTCAGTCAGAGGTCATAGAGGGCTCCATCCACAGGCCCAGCCTCAGTCAGAGGTCATAGAGGGCTCCATCCACAGGCCCAGCCTCAGTCAGAGGTCATGGGAGGGCTCCATCCACAGGCGCCAGCCTCAGTCAGAGGTCATAGAGGGCTCCATCCACAGGCCCAGCCTCAGTCAGAGGTCATGGAGGGCTCCATCCACAGGCCCAGCCTCAGTCAGAGGTCATAGAGGGCTCCATCCACAGGCCCAGCCTCAGTAACAGAGGTCATGGAGGGCTCCATCCACAGGGCCCAGCCTCAGTCAGAGGTCATAGAGGGCTCCATCCACAGGCCCAGCCTCAGTCAGAGGTGATAGAGGGCTCCATCCACAGGCCCAGCCTCAGTCAGAGGTCATGGAGGGCTCCATCCACAGGCCAGGCCTCAGGCAGAGGTCATAGAGGGCTCCATCCACAGGCCCAGCCTCAGTCAGAGGTCATGGAGGGCTCCATCCACAGGCCCAGCCTCAGGCAGAGGTCATGGAGAGGGCTCCATCCACAGGCCCAGCCTCAGTCAGAGGTCATAGAGGGCTCCATCCACAGGCCCAGCCTCAGTCAGAGGTCATGGAGGGCTCCATCCACAGGCCCAGCCTCAGGCAGAGGTCATGGAGGGCTCCATCCACAGGCCCAGCCTCAGTCAGAGGTCAATGGAGGGCTCCATCCACACAGGCCCAGCCTCAGTCAGAGGTCATGGAGGGCTCCATCCACAGGCCCAGCCTCAGTCAGAGGTCATAGAGGGCTCCATCCACAGGGCCCAGCCTCAGTCAGAGGTCATATGGAGGGCTCCATCCACAGGCCGGGCCTCAGTCAGAGGTCATGGAGGGCTCCGTCCAGTCCACAGGCCCAGGTCTCAGTCAGAGGTCATAGAGGGCTCCATCCACAGGCAAGGCCTCAGGCAGAGGTCATAGAGGCTCCATCCACAGGCCCAGCCTCAGTCAGAGGTCATAGAGGGCTTTGTCCCACAGGCCCAGCCTCAATCAGAGGTTATAGAGGGCTATGTCCACAGGCCCAGCCTCAATCAGAGGTTATAGAGGGCTCCATCCACAGGCGACAGCCTTAGTCAGAGGTCATCGAGGGGCTCTGTCTACAGGCCTAGCTGCAGACAGAGGTCATGGAGGGATCCAACCACAGGCCTGGCCTCAGTCAGGGTCATAGAGGGCTCTATTCACAGGCCCAGCCTCAGTCAGAGGTCACAGAGGGCTCCATCACAGGCCCGGCCTCAGTCAGAGGTCATGGAGGGCTCCGTCCAGAGGCTACGCCTCAGTCAGAGGTCATAGAGGGCTCTGTCCACAGGCCCAGACTCAAACAGAGGTCAGAGAGGGCTCAATCCACAGGCCCAGTCTCAGTCAGAGGTCATAGAGGGCTCCCATCAACACACCAGGAATCAGGCAGAGGTCATAGAGGGCTCCATCCACAGGCCCAGCCTCAGGCAGAGGTCATAGAGCGTTCCATCCACAGGCCCAGCCTCAGTCAGAGGTCATGGAGTGCTTCATCTACAGGCCCGGACAAAGGCAGAGGTCATGGAGGGCTCTGTCCACAGGCCCAGACTCAAGCAGAGGTCATAGAGGGCTCCCACCACAGGCAAGGCCTCAGTTGGAGGTCATAAAGGGCTTCATCCACAGGCCCAGCCTCAGGTAGATGTCATAATGGGCTTTGTCCACAGGCCCTGTGTCAATCAGAGGTTATAGAGGGCTATGTTTACAAGGCCAGCCTCAATAAGAGGTTATAGAGGGCTCCATCCACAGGCGAAGCCTTAGTCAGAGGTCATAGGGGGTTCCGTCCACAAGCGTAGCCTCAGACAGAGGTCATGGAGGGCTCCGACCACTGGCCCGGCCTCAGTCACGGGTCATAGAGGGCTCTATCCATAAGCCCGGCCTTAGTCCATGGTCATAGATGATTCCATTACAGGCCCAGCCTCAGGCAGAGGTCATAGAGGGATGTATCCACAAGCCCAGCCTCAGTAACAGGACATGGAGGGATCCTTCCACAGTCCCAGCCTCAGTCAGAGGTCATAGATGCTCCATCCGCAGGTCCAGCCTCAATCAGAGATTATAGAGGGCTCCCTCCGCAGGCGTATACTCAGGTAGAGGTCATGGAGGGCTCCATCCACAGGCGCAGTCTCAGGCAGAGGACATGGAGGGCTCCATCCACAGGCCCAGCTTCAGTCAGAGGTCATAGAGGGCTCTATTCACAGGCCCAGCCTCAGTCAGAGGTCATGGAGGGCTCCATCTACAGGCCCAGCCTCAGACAGAGATCATGGAGGGCTCCGTCCAGGGGCTAGGCGTCAGTCAGAGGTCATAGAAGGCTCTGTCCACAGGCCCAGTCTCAGACAGAGGTCAGAGAGGGCTCCAACCCCTGGTGCGGCCTCAGTCAGATGTGATAGAGCACTCCATCAACAGGCCAGGAATCAGGCAGAGGTCATAGAGGGCTCCATCCACAGGCCCAGCCTCAGGCAGAGGTCATAGAGGGTTCCATCCACAGGCCCAGCCTCAGTAAGAGGTCATAGAGGGGTCCATCCACAGGACCAGCCTCAGTCAGAGGACATAGAGTACTCCATACAAAGGCCCAGCCTCAGTCACAGGTAATAGAGGGCTCCATCTGTAGAACTATCCTCAGGCAGAGGTTATGGAGGGTTCCATCCACAGGTCCAGCCTCAGTCAGAGGTAATGGAGGGCTCCATCCACAGGTCTGGCCTCAATCAGAGGTCATGGAGGGCTCAGTCCACAGGCCCAGCCTCAGTCAGCGGTCATAGAGGGCTCCATCCACAGGACCAGGCCTCAGTCAGAGGTCATGGAGGGCTCCATCCACAGGCCTGGCCTCAGGTCAGAGGTCATGGAGGGCTCCATCCACAGGCCCTGCCTCAGGCAGAGGTCATGGAGGGCTCGAAACCACAGGCCAGGCCTCAGTCAGAGGGTCATAGAGGGCTCCATCCACAGGCCCAGCCTCACCCAGAGGTCATAGAGGGCTCCATCCACAGGCCCAGCCTCAGTCAGAGGTCATAGAGGGCTCCATCCACAGGCCCAGCCTCATTCAGAGGTCATAGAGGGCTCCGTCCACAGGCCCAGCCTCAGTCAGAGGTCATGGAGGGCTTCATCCACAGGCCCAGCCTCAGGCAGAGGTCATGGAGGGCTCCATCCACAGGCCTGGCCTCAGTCAGAGGTCATGGAGGGCTCATCCACAGGCCCAGCCTCAGTCCAGAGGGCTCCATCCACAGGCCCAGCCTCAGTCAGAGGTCATGGAGGGCTCCATCCACAGGCCCCAGCCTCAGTCAGAGGTCATAGAGGGCTCCATCCACAGGCCCAGCCTCAGGCAGAGGTCATAGAGGGCTCCATCCACAGACCCAGGCTGCAGTCAGAGGTCATGGAGGACTCCATCCACAGGCCAGGCCTCAGTCAGAGTTCATGTAGGGCTCCATCCACAGGCCCAGCCTCAGTCAGAGGTCATGGAGGGCTCCATCTACAGGTCCAGCCTCAGGCAGAGGTCATGGAGGGCTCCGTCCAGCAGCTAGGTCTCAGTCAGAGGTCATAGAGTGCTCCCACCACAGGCAAGGCCTCAGTTGGAGGTCATAAAGGGCTCCATCCACAGGCCCAGCCTCAGGTAGATGTCATAATGGGCTTTGTCCACAGGCCCAGTCTCAATCAGAGGTTATAGAGGGCTATGTCCACAGGCCCAGCCTCAATAAGAGGTTATAGAGGGCTCCATCCACAGGCGAAGCCTTAGTCAGAGGTCATCGAGGGCTCTGTCTACAGGCCTAGCCTCAGACAGAGGTCATGGAGGGCTCCAACCACTGGCCCGGCCTCAGTCAGGGGTCATAGAGGGCTCTATTCACAGGCCCAGCCTCAGTCAGAGGTCATAGATGAGGGCTCCATCCACAGGCCCAGCCTCAGTCAGAGGTCACAGAGGGCTCCATCTACAGGCCCGGCCTCAGACAGAGATCATGGATGGGGCTCCGTCCACAGGCTACGTGTCAGTCAGAGGTCATAGAGGGCTCTGTCCACAGGCCCAGACTCAAACAGAGGTCAGAGAGGGCTGCAACCCCAGGCCCGGTCTCAGTCAGAGATGTGTTAGAGCACTCCATCCACACACCAGGAATCAGGCAGAGGTCATAGAGGGCTCCATCCACAGGCCCAGCCTCAGGCAGAGGTCATAGAGGTTCCATCCACAGACCCAGCCTCAGTCAGAGGTCATGGAGTGCTTCATCCACAGGGCCCGGACAAAGGCAGAGGTCATGGAGGGCTCTGTCCACAGGCCCAGACTCAAGCAGAGGTCATAGAGGGCTCCCACCACAGGCAAGGCCTCAGTTGGAGGTCATAAAGGGCTTCATCCACAGGCCCAGCCTCAGGTAGATGTCATAGATGGGCTTTGTCCACAGGCCCAGCCTCAATCAGAGGTTATAGAGGGCTATGTTTACAAGGCCAGCCTCAATAAGAGGTTATAGAGGGCTCCATCCACAGGCGAAGCCTTAGTCAGAGGTCATAGAGGGCTCCGTCCACAAGCGTAGCCTCAGACAGAGGTCATGGAGGGCTCCAACCACTGGCCCGGCCTCAGTCAGGGGTCATAGAGGGCTCTATCCATAAGCCCGGCCTTAGTCTGTGGTCATAGATGACTCCATTACAGGCCCAGCCTCAGGCAGAGGTCATAGAGGGCTGTCCATCCACAAGCCCAGCCTCAGTAAGAGGACATGGAGGGATCCTTCCACAGTCCCAGCCTCAGTCAGAGGTCATAGATGCTCCATCCACAGGTCCAGCCTCAATCAGAGATCATAGAGGGCTCCCTCCACAGGCGTATACTCAGGTAGAGGTCATGGAGGGCTCCATCCACAGGCGCAGTCTCAGGCAGAGGACATGGAGGGCTCCATCCACAGGCCCAGCCTCAGTCAGAGGTCATAGAGGGCTCCATTCACAGGCCCAGCCTCTCAGTTCAGAGGTCATGGAGGGCTCCATCCACAGGCCCAGCCTCAGACAGAGGTCATGGAGGGCTCCGTCCACAGGCCAGGCCTCAGTCAGAGGTCATAGAGGGCTCTGTCCACAGGCCCAGCCTCAGTCAGAGGTCATAGAGGGCTCCAATCCACAGGCCCGGCCTCAGTCAGAGGTCATAGAGGGCTCCATCTCACAGGCCCAGGGCTCCTCAGGCCAGGCAGGTCAGGTCAGTCAGAGGTCATGGAGGGCTCCATCCACAGGCCCAGCCTCAGGCAGAGGTCATAGAGGGCTCCATCCACAGGCCCAGCCTCAGTCAGAGGTCATAGAGGGGGCTCCATCCACAGGCCCAGCCTCAGTCAGAGGTCATGGAGGGCTCCATCCACAGGCCCAGCCTCAGTCAGAGGTCATGGAGGGCTCCATCCACAGGCCCAGCCTCAGTCAGAGGTCATAGAGGGCTCCATCCACAGGCCCAGCCTCAGTCAGAGGTCATGGATGGGGCTCCATCCACAGGCCCAGCCTCAGTCAGAGGTCATGGAGGGGTCCACAGGCCCAGCCTCAGTCAGAGGTCATAGAGGGCTCCATCCACAGGCCCAGCCTCAGTCAGAGGTCATGGAGGGCTCCATCCACAGGCCCAGCCTCAGTCAGAGGTCATGGAGGGCTCCATCCACAGGCCCAGCTCTCAGTCAGAGGTCATAGAGGGCTCCATCCACAGGCCAGGCCTCAGTCAGAGGTCATGGAGGGCTCCATCCACAGGCCCAGCCTCAGGTCAGAGAGGTCATAGAGGGCTTTGTCCACAGGCCCCTCTCTCAATCAGAGGTCATAGAGGGCTCCACAGGCAGGCCAGCCTCAATCAGAGGTTATAGAGGGCTCCATCCACAGGTGAAGCCTTAGTCAGAGGTCATCGAGGGCTCTGTCCACAGGCCTAGCCTCAGACAGAGGTCATGGAGGGCTCCAACCACTGGCCCGGCCTCAGTCAGGGGTCATAGAGGGCTCTATTCACAGGCCCAGGCCTCAGTCAGAGGTCACAGAGGGCTCCATCTACAGGCCCAGCCTCAGACAGAGATCATGGAGGGCTCCGTCCAGAGGCCAGCCTCAGTCAGAGGTCATAGAGGGCTCTGTCCACAGGCCCAGACTCAAACAGAGGTCAGAGAGGGCTCCAACCCCTGGCCCGGTCTCAGTCAGATGTGATAGAGCACTCCATCAACACACCAGGAATCAGGCAGAGGTCATAGAGGGCTCCATCCACAGGCCCAGCCTCAGGCAGAGGTCATGGAGTGCTTCATCTACAGGCCCGGACAAAGGCAGAGGTCATGGAGGGCTCTGTCCACAGGCCCAGACTCAAGCAGAGGTCATAGAGGGCTCCCACCACAGGCAAGGCCTCAGTTGGAGGTCATAAAGGGCTTCATCCACAGGCCCAGCCTCAGGTAGATGTCATAATGGGCTTTGTCCACAGGCCCTGTCTCAATCAGAGGTTATAGAGGTCTATGTTTACAAGGCCAGCCTCAATAAGAGGTTATAGAGGGCTCCATCCACAGGCGAAGCCTTAGTCAGAGGTCATAGGGGGTTCCGTCCACAAGCGTAGCCTCAGACAGAGGTCATGGAGGGCTCCGACCACTGGCCCGGCCTCAGTCAGGGGTCATAGAGGGCTCTATCCGTAAGCCCGGCCTCAGTCAGAGGTCATAGAGAGGACTCCATTCCACAGCCCAGCCTCCTCAGCAGAGGTCATAGAGGGCTGTATCCACAAGCCCAGCCTCAGTCAGAGGTCATGGAGGGATCCTTCCACAGTCCCGGCCTCAGTCAGAGGTCATAGAGGGCTCCATCCACAGGCCCAGCCTCAATCAGAGGTCATAGAGGGCTCCCTCCGCAGGCGTATACTCAGGTAGAGGTCATGGAGGGCTCCATCCACAGGCCCAGCCTCAGTCAGAGGTCATGGAGGGCTCCATCCACAGGCCCAGCCTCAGTCAGAGGTCATAGAGGGCTCCATTCACAGGCCCAGCCTCAGACAGAGGTCATGGAGGGCTCCATCCACAGGCCCAGCCTCAGTCAGAGGTCATAGAGGGCTCTGTCCACAGGCCCAGGCTCAGTCAGAGGTCATAGAGGGCTCCATCCACAGGCCCAGCCTCAGTCAGAGGTCATAGAGGGCTCCATCCACAGGCCCAGCCTCAGTCAGAGGTCATAGAGGGCTCCATCCACAGGCCCAGCCTCAGTCAGAGGTCATAGAGGGCTCCATTCACAGGCCCAGCCTCAGTCAGAGGTCATAGAAGGCTCCATCCACAGCCACAGCTGCAATCAGAGGTCATAGAGGGCTCCATCCACAGGCCCAGCCTCAATCAGAGGTCATAGGAGGGCTCCATTCCACAGGCCCAGCCTCAGTCAGAGGTCATAGAGGGCTCCATCCACAGGCCCAGCCTCAGTCAGAGGATGTCATGGAGGGCTCCATCCACAGGCCCAGCCTCAGTCAGAGGTCATAGAGGGCTCCATCCACAGGCCCAGCCTCAGTCAGTCAGAGGTCATGGAGGGGCTCCATCCACAGGCCCAGCCTCAGTCAGAGGTCATGGAGGGCTCCATCCACAGGCCAGTCTCAGTCAGAGGTCATAGAGGGCTCCATCCACAGGCCCAGCCTCAGTCAGAGGTCATAGAGGGCTCTGTCCACAGGCCCAGCCTCAGTCAGAGGTCATGGAGGGCTCCATCCACAGGCCCAGCCTCAGTCAGAGGTCATAGAGGGCTCCATCCACAGGCCCAGCTCCCTCAGTCAGAGGTCATAGAGGGCTCCATTCCACAGGCCCAGCCTCAGTCAGAGGTCATAGAGGGCTCCATCCACAGGCCCAGCCTCAGGCAGAGGTCATGGGAGAGAGGCTCCAGGGCTCCACAGGCCCAGCCTCAGTCAGAGGTCATAGAGGGCTCCATCCACAGGACCCAGCCTCAGTCAGAGGTCATGGAGGGCTCCATCCACAGGCCCAGCCTCAGTCAGAGGTCATAGAGGGCTCCATTCACAGGCCCAGCCTCAGTCAGAGGTCATGGAGGGCTCCATCCACAGGCCCAGCCTCAGGCAGAGGTCATGGAGGGCTCCATCCACAGGCCCAGGCCTCAGTCAGAGGTCATAGAGGGTTTCCATCCACAGGCCCAGCCTCAGTCAGAGGTCATAGAGGGCTCCATCCACAGGCCCAGCCTCAGTCAGAGGTCAGGAGGGCCCATCCACAGGCCCAGCCTCAGGCAGAGGTCATGGAGGGCTCCATCCACAGGCCCCACCTCAGTCAGAGGTCATAGAGGGCTCCATCCACAGGCCCAGCCTCAGTCAGAGGTCATGGAGGGCTCCATCCACAGGCCCAGCCTCCTCAGAGGTCAGAGGTCATGGAGGGCTCCATCCACAGGCCCAGCCTCAGTCAGAGGTCATAGAGGGCTCCATCCACAGGCCCAGCCTCAGTCAGAGGTCATGGAGGGCTCCATCCACAGGCCCAGCCTCAGTCAGAGGTCATGGAGGGCTCCATCCAGTAGCTAGGCCTCAGTCAGAGGTCATAGAGGGCTCCACCACAGGCCAGGCCTCAGTCAGAGGTCATAAAGGGCTCCATTCACAGGCCCAGCCTCAGGTAGATGTCGTAATGGGCTTTGTCCACAGGCCCTGTCTCAATCAGAGGTTATAGAGGGCTATGTTTACAGGGCCAGCCTCAATAAGAGGTTATAGAGGGCTCCATTCACAGGTGAAGCCTTAGTCAGAGGTCATCGAGGGCTCTGTCTACAGGCCTAGCCTCAGACAGAGGTCATGGCGGGCTCCAACCACTGGCCCGGCCTCAGTCAGGGGTCATAGAGGGCTCTATTCACAGGCCCAGCCTCAGTAAGAGGTCACAGAGGGCTCCATCTACAGGCCCGGCCTCAGAGAGAGATCATGGAGATCTCCGTCCAGAGGCTAGACTTCAGTCAAAGGTCATAGAGGGCTCTGTCCACAGGCCCAGACTCAAACAGAGGTCAGAGAGGGCTGCTACCCCTGGCCCGGTCTCAGTCAGATGTGTTAGAGCACTCCATCAACACACCAGGAATCAGGCAGAGGTCATAGAGGGTCCATCCACAGGCCCAGCCTCAGGCAGAGGTCATGGAGTGCTTCATCTACAGGCCCGGACAAAGGCAGAGGTCATGGAGGGCTCTGTCCACAGGCCCAGACTCAAGCAGAGGTCATAGAGGGCTCCCACCACAGGCAAGGCCTCAGTTGGAGGTCATAAAGGGCTTCATCCACAGGCCCAGCCTCAGGTAGATTTCATAATGGCCTTTGTCCACAGGCCCTGTCTCAATCAGAGGTTATAGAGGTCTATGTTTACAAGGCCAGCCTCAATAAGAGGTTATAGAGGGCTCCATCCACAGGCGAAGCCTTAGTCAGAGGTCATAGGGGGTTCCATTCACAAGCGTAGCCTCAGACAGAGGTCATGGAGGGCTCCGACCACTGGCCCAGCCTCAGTCACGGGTCATAGAGGGCTCTATCCGTAAGTCCGGCCTTAGTCTGTGGTCATAGATGACTCCATTACAGGCCCAGCCTCAGGCAGAGGTCATAGAGGGCTGTATCCACAAGCCCAGACTCAGTAAGAGGACATGGAGGGATCCTTCCACAGTCCCGGCCTAGGTCAGAGGTCATAGATGCTCCATCCACAGGTCCAGCCTCAATCAGAGATCATAGAGGGCTCCCTCCGCAGGCGTATACTCAGGTAGAGGTCATGGAGGGCTCCATCCACAGGCTCAGCTTCAGTCAGAGGTCATAGAGGGCTCTATTCACAGGCCCAGCCTCAGTCAGAGGTCATGCAGGGCTCTATTCACAGGCCCAGCCTCAGACAGAGATCATGGAGGGCTCCGTCCAGGGGCTAGGCGTCAGTCAGAGGTCATAGAAGGTTCTGTCCACAGGCCCAGTCTCAGACAGAGGTCAGAGAGGGTTCCAACCCCTGGTGCGGCCTCAGTCAGATGTGATAGAGCACTCCAACCACAGGCCAGCAATCAGGCAGAGGTCATAGAGGGCTCCGTCCACAGGCCCAGCCTCAGTCGATGTTAGAGGGCTCCATTCACAGGCCACGCCTCAGTCAGAGGTCATGGAGAGGTTCATCTACAGGCCCGGCCTCAGGCAGAGGTCATGGAGGGCGCCGTCCTAAGGCCCAGCTTCAATCAGATGTAATTGAGGGCTCCATTCACAGTACCAGCCACAGGTAGTGGTCATAGAGGGCTCTAACCACTGGCGGACGTCAGTCAGATGTCATAGAGGACTCCATCTACAGGTACAGCCTCAGTCAGAGGTCATGAGCTGCTCCATCCACAGGCGCAGTCTCAGGCAGAGGACATGGAGGGCTCCGTCCACAGGCCAAGCCTCAGTCAGAGGTCAAAGAGTGCTCCATCCAGAGGCCCAACCTCAGTCACAGGTCATGGTGGCTCTGTCCAGAGGTCAGAGAGGTCTCCAACGTCACACAGAGGACATGGAAGGCTCCATCCACAAGTCCAGCCTCAGTCAGAGGTCTTAGAGGGCTACATCCACAGGCCCAGCCTAGGTCAGATGACATAGGAAGCTCCATTTACAGGCCAGGAATCAGTCAGAGTTCATAGAGGGCTCCATCCACAGGCCCAGCCTCGGGCAGAGGTCATGGAGAGCTCCGTCCACAGGCCGAGCCTCAGTCAGAGGTCATAGAGGGATCCATCTGCAGAATGATCCTCAGGCAGAGGTTATGGTGGGCTCCATCCACTGTCCCAGCCTCAGTCAGAGGTAATTGAGGGCTCCATTCACAGGCCCGGCCTAAGTCAGAGGTAATGGAGGGCTCAATACAAAGGCCCAGCCTCAGCCAAAGGTCATGGAGAGCTCCATCCGAAAAACCGGCCTCAGGCAGAGGTCATAGAGGTTTCCATTCACATGCCAAGCCTCAGTCAGAGGTCATAGGGGGCTACATTCACAGGCCCACCTTCAGTTAGAGGTAAAGGAGGGCCCATCAATGGCCCAGTCTCAGGCAGAGGTCATGGAGGGCTCCATCCAGGGCCCAGCCTCAGCAGAGGGTCATGGAGGGCTCCTTCCACAGCCCCACTCTCAGTCAGAGGTCAGAGGCTCCATCCACAGCCCTCTCAGTCAGAGGTCATGGAGGGCTCCCCAGGCCCAGCCTCAGTCAGAGGTCATGGAGGGCTCCATCCACAGGCCCAGCCTCAGGCCGAGGTCATGGAGAGCTCGGTCCCCAGGCCCAGCCTCAGTTTGAGGTGATAGAGGGCTCCATCCACAGGCCCAGCCTCAGTCAGAAGTCATGGAGGGCTCATTCACAGGCCCAGCCTCAGTCAGAGGTCATGGAGGGCTCCATCCACTAGGCCCAGTCTCAGTCAGAGGTCATAGAGGGCTCCAACCACAGGCCAGGCCTGAATTAGAGGTCATAAAGGGCTCCATTCACAGGCCCATCCTAAGGTAGATGTCATAATGGGCTTTGTCCACAGGCCCAGTCTCAATCAGAGGATATAGATGGCTATGTTTGCAGGCCCAGCCTCAATAAGAGGTTATAGTGGGCTCCATCCACAGGCCAAGCCTTAGTCAGAGTTCATAGAGGGCCCTGTCCACAGGCCTAGCTGCAGACAGAGATCATGGAGGGGCTCCATCCACTGGCCTGGCCTCAGTCACAAGTCACAGAGGGCTCGATCTACAGGCCCGGCCTCAGACAGAGATCATGGAGGGCTCCGTCCAGAGGCTAGGGTTCAGTCAAAGGTCATAGAGGGCTCTGTCCACAGGCCAAGACTCAAACAGAGGTCAGAGAGGGCTGCAACCCCTGGCCCGCCTCAGTCAGATGTGTTAGAGCACTCCATCAACAGGCCCAGAATCAGTCAGAGGTCATAGAGGGTCCATCCACAGGCCCAGCCTCAGGCAGAGGTCATGGAGTGCTGCATCTACAGGCCCGGACAAAGGCAGAGGTCATGGAGGGCTCTGTCCACAGGCTCAGACTCAAGCAGAGGTCATAGAGGGCTCCCACCACAGGCAAGGCCTCAGTTGGAGGTCATAAAGGGCTTCATCCATAGGCCCAGCCTCAGGTAGAGGTCATAGAGGCCTTTGTCCACAGGCCCTGTCTCAATCAGAGGTTATAGAGGGTCTCCATCCACAGGCCCAGCCTCAATCAGAGGTTATAGAGGGCTCCATCCACAGGCAAAGCCTTAGTCAGAGGTCATAGAAGGCTCTATTCACAGGCCCAGACTCAGTCAGAGGTTTTGGAGGGCTCCACCTACAGGCCCAGCCTCAGACAGAGATCATGGAGGGCTCCCTCCAGGGACTAGGCGTCAGTCAGAGGTCATAGAAGGCTCTGTCCACAGGCCCAGTCTCAGACAGAGGTCAGAGAGGGTTCCATCCACTGGCCCGGCCTCAGTCAGAGGTCATAGAGAGCACTCCATCAACAGGCCAGGAATCAGGCAGAGGTCATAGAGGGCTCCATCCACAGGCCCAGCCTCAGTAGGAGGTCATAGAGGAGTCCATCCACAGGACCAGCCTCAGTCAGAGGACATAGAGTACTCCATACAAAGGCCCAGCCTCAGTCACAGGTAATAGAGGGCTCCATCTGTAGAACTATCCTCAGGCAGAGGTTATGGAGGGTTCCATCCACAGGCCCAGCCTCAGTCAGAGGTAATGGAGGGCTCCATCCACAGGCCTGGCCTCAATCAGAGGTCATGGAGGGCTCAGTCCACAGGCCCAGCCTCAGTCAGCGGTCATAGAGGATTACATCCACAGGACCAGTCTGAGTCAGAGGTCATGGAGGGCTCCATCCACAGGCCTGGCCTCAATCAGAGGTCATGGAGGGCTCCATCCACAGGCCCTGCCTTCAGGCAGAGGTCATGGGGGGCTCGAAGCACAGTTCCATCCTCAGTCAGGGTCATAGAGGGCTCCATCCACACACCCAGCCTAACCCAGAGGTCATGAAGGGCTCCATCCACAGGCCCAGCCTCAGTCAGAAGTCATGGAGGGCTCCAAACACAGGCTCAGCCTCATTCAGAGGTCATAGAGAGCTCCGTCCACAGGCCCAGCCTCAGTAAGAGGTCATGGAGGACTTCATCCACAGGCCCGTCCTCAGGCACCGGTCATGGAGGGCTCCTTCCACAGGCCTGGCATCAGGCAGTGATCATGGAGGGCTCATCCACAGGCCCACCCTTGAGAAGATCTCATACAGGGCTCCATCCCGGGCCCGGCCTCAGGCAGATGTCATAGAGGGCTCCATCCACAGACCCAGGCTGCGTCAGAGGTCATGGAGGACTCCATCCACAGGCCCACCTCAGTCAGACTTCATGTAGGGCTCCATTCACAGGCCCAGCCTCAGACAGAGGTCATGGAGGTCTCCGTCCAGTAGCTAGGTCTCAGTCAGAGGTCATAGAGTGCTCCAACCACAGGCAAGGCCTCATTTGGAGGTCATAAAGGGCTCCATCCACAGGCCCAGCCTCAATCAGAGGTTATAGAGGGCTATGTCCGCAGGCCCAGCCTCAATAAGAGGTTATAGAGGACTCCATCCACAGGCGAAGCCTTAGTCAGAGGTCATCGAGGGCTCTGTCTACAGGCCTAGCTGCAGACAGAGGTCATGGAGGGATCCAACCACTGGACCGGCCTCAGTCCGGGGTCATAGAGGGCTCTATTCACAGGCTCAGCCTCAGTCAGAGGTCACAGAGGGCTCCATCCACAGGCCCGGCCTCAGACAGAGATCATGGCGGGCTCTGTCCAGAGTCTAGGCTTCAGTCAAAGGTCATAGAGGGCTCTGTCCACAGGCCCAGACTCAAACGGAGGTCAGAGAGGGCTGCAACCCCTAACCCTGTTTCAGTCAGATGTGTTAGAGCACTCCATCAACACACCAGGAATCAGGCAGAGGTCATAGAGGGCTCCATCCACAGGCACAGCCTCAGGCAGAGGTCATAGAGCGTTCCAAACAAAGACCCAGCCTCAGGCAGAGGTCATGGAGTGCTTCATCTACAGGCCCGGACAAAGGCAGAGGTCATGGAGGGCTCTGTCCACAGGCGCAGACTCAAGCAGAGGTCATAGAGGGCTCCCACCACAGGCAAGGCCTCAGTTGGAGGTCATAAAGGGCTTCATCCACAGGCCCAGCCTCAAGTAGATGTCGTAATGGGCTTAGTCCACAGGCCCTGTCTCAATCAGAGGTTATAGAGGGCTATGTTTACAGGGCCAGCCTCAATAAGAGGTTATAGAGGGCTCCATTCACAGGCGAAGCATTAGTCAGAGGTCATCGAGGGATCTGTCTACAGGCCTAGCCTCAGACAGACGTCATGGAGGGCTCCAACCACTGGCCCTGCCTCAGTCAGAGGTCACAGAGGGCTCCATCCACAGGCCCAGCCTCAGACAGAGATCATGGAGGGCTCCGTCCAGAGGCTAGGCTTCAGTCAAAGGTCATAGAGGGCTCTGTCCACAGGCCAAGACTCAAACAGAGGTCAGAGAGGGCTGCAACCCCTGGCCCAGTCTCAGTCAGATGTGTTAGAGCACTCCATCAACACACCAGGAATCAGGCAGAGGTCATAGAGGGTCCTTCCAAGGCTCAGCCTCAGGCAGAGGTCATGGAGTGCTTCATCTACAGGCCCGGACAAAGGCAGAGGTCATAGAGGGCTCTATCCACAGGCCCAGACTCAAGCAGAGGTCATAGAGGGCTCCCACCACAGGCAAGGCCTCAGTTGGAGGTCATAAAGGGCTTCATCCACAGGCCCAGCCTCAGGTAGATGTCGTAATGGGCTTTGTCCACAGGCCCTGTCTCAATCAGAGGTTATAGAGGGCTATGTTCACAAGGCCAGCCTCAATAAGAGGTTATAGAGGGCTCCATCCACAGGCGAAGCCTTAGTCAGAGGTCATAGGGGGTTCCGTCCACAAGCGTAGCCTCAGACAGAGGTCATGGAGGGCTCCGACCACTGGCCCAGCCTCGGTCACGGGTCATAGAGGGCTCTATCCGTAGTCAGTCCGGCCTTAGTCTGTGGTCATAGATGACTCCATTACAGGCCCAGCCTCAGGCAGAGGTCATAGAGGGCTATATCCACAATCCCAGACTCAGTAAGAGGACATGGAGGGATCCTTCCACAGTCCCGGCCTCAGTCAGAGGTCATAGATGCTCCATCCACAGGTCCAGCCTCAATCAGAGATCATAGAGGGCTCCCTCCGCAGGCGTATACTCAGGTAGAGGTCATGGAGGGCTCCATCCACAGGCGCAGTCTCAGGCAGAAGACATAGAGGGCTCCATCCACAGGCCCAGCTTCAGTCAGAGGTCATAGAGGGCTCTATTCACAGGCGCAGACTCAGTCAGAGGTCATGGAGGGCTCCATCTACAGGCCCAGCCTGAAACAGAGATCATGGAGGGCTCCGTCCAGGGGCTAGGCGTCAGTCAGAGGTCATAGAAGGCTCTGTCCACAGGCCCAGTCTCAGACAGAGGTCAGAGAGGGCTCCAACCCCTTGTGCGGCCTCAGTCAGATGTGATAGAGCACTCCATCAACAGGCCAGGAATCAGGCAGAGGTCATAGAGCGCTCCATCCACAGGCCCAGCCTCAGGCAGAGGTCATAGAGCGTTCCAACCACAGGCCCAGCCTCAGTAAGAGGTCATAGAGGGGTCCATCCACAGGACCAGCCTCAGTCAGAGGACATAGAGTACTCCATACAAAGGCCCAGCCTCAGTCACAGGTAATAGAGGGCTCCATCTGTAGAACTATCCTCAGGCAGAGGTTATGGAGGGTTCCATCCACAGGTCCAGCCTCAGTCAGAAGTAATGGAGGGCTCCATCCACAGGTCTGGCCTCAATCAGAGGTCATGGAGGGCTCAGTCCACAGGCCCAGCCTCAGTCAGCGGTCATAGAGGATTACATCCACAGGACCCGTATGAGTCAGAGGTTATGGAGGGCTCCATCCACAGGCCTGGCCTCAATCAGAGGTCATGGAGGGCTCCATCCACAGGCCGTGCCTTCAGGCAGAGGTCATGGGGGGCTCGAACCACAGTTACATCCTCAGTCAGGGTCATAGAGGGCTCCATCCACACACCCAGCCTAACCCAGAGGTCATGAAGGACTCCATCCACAGGCCCAGCCTCAGTCAGAAGTCATGGAGGGCTCCAAACACAGGCTCAGCCTCATTCAGAGGTCATAGAGAGCTCCGTCCACAGGCCCAGCCTCAGTAAGAGGTCATGGAGGACTTCATCCACAGGCCCGTCCTCAGGCACCGGTCATGGAGGGCTCCTTCCACAGGCCTGGCATCAGGCAGTGATCATGGAGGGCTCATCCACAGGCCCACCCTTGGGCAGATCTCATACAGGGCTCCATCCACAGGCCCGGCCTCAGGCAGATGTCATACAGGGCTCCATCCCGGGCCCGGCCTCAGGCAGATGTCATAGAGGGCTCCATCCACAGACCCAGGCTGCGTCAGAGGTCATGGAGGACTCCATCCACAGGCCCACCTCAGTCAGAGTTCATGTAGGGCTCCATTCACAGGCCCAGCCTCAGTCAGAGGTCATGGAGGGCTCCATCTACAGGCCCAGCCTCAGACAGAGGTCATGGAGGGCTGCGTCCAGTAGCTAGGTCTCAGTCAGAGGTCATAGAGTGCTCCCACCACAGGCAAGGCCTCATTTGGAGGTCATAAAGGGCTCCATCCACAGGCCCAGCCTCAGGTAGATGTCATAATGGGCTTTGTCCACAGGCCCAGTCTCAATCAGAGGTTATAGAGGGCTATGTGAACAGGCCCAGCCTCAATAAGAGGTTATAGAAGGCTCCATCCACAGGCGAAGCCTTAGTCAGAGGTCATCGAGGGCTCTGTCTACAGGTCTAGCCTCAGACAGAGGTCATGGACGGCTCCAACCACTGGCCCGGCCTCAGTCAGAGGTCACAGAGGGCTCCATCCACAGGCCCGGCCTCAGACAGAGATCATGGAGGTCTCCGTCCAGAGGCTAGGCTTCAGTCAAAGGTCATAGAGGGCTCTGTCCACAGGCCAAGACTCAAACAGAGGTCAGAGAGGGCTGCAACCCCTGCCCGGTCTCAGTCAGATGTGTTAGAGCACTCCATCAACACACCAGGAATCAGGCAGAGGTCATAGAGTGTTCATCCACAGGCCCAGCCTCAGGCAGAGGTCATGGAGTGCTTCATCTACAGGCCCGGACAAAGGCAGAGGTCATGGAGGGCTCTGTCCACAGGCCCAGACTCAAGCAGAGGTCATAGAGGGCTCCCACCACAGGCAAGGCCTCAGTTGGAGGTCATAAAGGGCTTCATCCACAGGCCCAGCCTCAGGTAGATGTCGTAATGGGCGTTGTCCACAGGCCCTGTCTCAATCAGAGGTTATAGAGGGCTATGTTTACAAGGCCAGCCTCAAAAAGAGGTTATAGAGGGCTCCATTCACAGGCGAAGCCTTAGTCAGAGGTCATCGAGGGCTCTGGCTACAATCCCAGACTCAGTCGGAGGTCATGGAGGGCTCCTTCTACAGGCCCAGCCTCAGACAGAGATCATGGAGGGCTCCGTCCAGGGTTTAGGCATCAGTCAGAGGTCATAGAAGGCTCTGTCCACAGGCCCAGTCTCAGACAGAGGTCAGAGAGGGCTCCAACCCCTTGTGCGGCCTCAGTCAGATGTGATAGAGCATTCCATCAACAGGCCAGGAATCAGGCAGAGGTCATAGAGGGCTCCATCCACAGGCCCAGCCTCAGGCAGAGGTCATAGAGCGTTCCAACCACAGGCCCAGCCTCAGTAAGAGGTCATAGAGGGGTCCATCCACAGGACCAGCCTCAGTCAGAGGACATAGAGTACTCCATACAAAGGCCCAGCCTCAGTCACAGGTAATAGAGGGCTCCATCTGTAGAACTATCCTCAGGCAGAGGTTATGGAGGGTTCCATCCACAGGCCCAGCCTCAGTCAGAGGTCATGGAGGACTCCATCGAAAGGCCCGAACCTACGCAGAGTTCCTGGAGGCCTCCGTCCACAGGCGTGGCTTCAGGCAGGGATCATGGAAGACTCATCCACCGGCCCAGCATAAGGCAAAGGTCATGGAGGACTTTGTCCACAAGCCCGGCATAAGGCAGAGGTCATAGAGGGTTCCATCCATAGGCCCGGCCTCAGGCAGATGTCATAGAGGGTTACAACCAGTTGCCCGGCCTCAGTTAGAGGTCCTAGAGGGCTCCAACTAAAGGCCAGGCCTCAGTCAGAGATCATAGAGGGCTCCATCCACATTCCCATCCTCAGGCAGAGGTAATTGAGCGCTCCATCCAGAGGCCCAGCCTCCATCAGAGGTCATAGAAGGCTCCATCCACAGGCTCGGCCTCAGGCAGATGTCATATAGGGCTCCAGCCACAGACCCAGCCTTAGTCACAAGTCATAGAGGGCTCCATCCACAGGCCTAGCCTCAGTCAGAGGTCATGGACTGTTCCATCCACAGGCCTGGCCTCAGGCAGAGGTCACGGAGGGCTCAGTCCACAGTCCCAGGCTCAGTCAGAGGTCATGGCAGGCTCCCACCACATGTCCAGCCTCTGTCAGAGGTCACAGAGGCCTCCATCCACAGGCCCAACGTCAGTCACTGGTAATGGAGGGATCCATCCACAGGCCCGGCCTCAGTCAGAGAACATAGAGGCTCCATCCACAAGCCCACCCTCAGTCAGAGAACATGGAGGGCTCTGTTCACAGGCCCAGCCTCAGGCAGAGGTCATGGAGAGCTCCGTCCAATGGCCCAGCCTCAGTCAGAGGTCATTATGATTCCATCCGCAGAACTATCCTCAGGAAGAGCTTATGGAGGGCTCCATACAAAGGCCCAGCCTCAGTCAGAGGTCATGGAGGGCTCCATCCACAGGCCCAGCCTCAGGCAGAGATCATAAGGGTTCCATCCGCAGAACTATCCTCAGGCAGAGGTTATGGAGGGCTCCATCCACAGGCCTGACCTCAATCAGAGGTCATAGAGGGCTCCATCTACAGGCCCAGCCTCAGTCAGAGGTAATGGAGGGCTCCATCCACAGGCCCAGCCTCAGGCAGAGATCATAAGGGTTCCATCCGCAGAACTATCCTCAGGCAGAGGTTATGGAGGGCTCCATCCACAGGCCTGACCTCAATCAGAGGTCATAGAGGGCTCCATCTACAGGCCCGGCCTCAGTCAGAGATCAGAGAGGCCTCCGTCCACAGACCGAGCTGCAGTCAGAGGTCATAGAGGGCTCCATCCACAGGCCCAGCCTCAGTCAGAGGTCATTGAGCGCTCCATCCACAGGAGCGGCCTCAGTCAGAGGTCATAGTTGGCTCAATCCAAAGGCCCAGCCTCGGTCAAATGTCATGAAGGGCTTCATCCAAAAAGCCAGACTCAGGCAGAGGTCATAGAGGCTTCCATCCACATGCCAAGCCTTAGTCAGAGGTCATAGAAGGGTCCGTCCGCAGGCCCAGCTTGAGCCAGAGGTCATGGAGGGCTCTAACCACAGGACCAGCCTCAGTCCGAGGTCATAGAGGGCTACATCCACAGGCCCAGCCTCAGGCAGATGTCATGGAGAGCTCCGTCCACAGGCCCAACCTCAGTCAGAGATCATAGATGGCTCTATTCACAGGCTTAGCCTCAGTCAGAGGTCATGGAGGGCTGCATCTACAGTCCAGGCCTTAGACAGAGGTCATAGAGGGCTGTATAGACAAGCCCAGCCTCAGTCAGAGGTCATAGAGGCTCCATCCACAAGTCCCGCCTCAGTCAGAGATCAAAGAGGGCTCCCTCCGCAGGCATATACTCAGGTAGAGGTCATGGAGGGCTCCATCCACAGGCGCAGTCTCAGGCAGAGGACATGGAGGGCTCAGTCCACAGGCCCAGCCTCAGTCAGAGGTCAGGGAGGGCCCCAACCACAGGCTCAGCCTCAGTCAGAGGTCATAGAGGGCTCCATCAACAGGCCCGGCCTCAGGCAGAGGTCATAGAGCACTCCAAGCACAGACCCGGCTTCAGGCAGAGGTCATGGAGGCTTTCTTCCAAAGTCCCAGCCTCAGTCAGAGGTCATGGAAGGCTCCAACCACAGAACCAGCCTCATTCAGTGGTCATAGAGGATTCCATCCACAGATCCCAGCCTCAATCCAAGGTCAAAGATCTCCATCTACAGGCCCAGCCTCAGACTGAGGTCATGGATGGCTCCAACAACTGGCACGGCCTCAGTCAGAGGTCATAGAGGGCTCCATCCACAGGCCAGGCCTCAGGCAGGTCATAGAGGGCTCTATCCACAGGCCCAGCCTCATTCAGAGGTCATGGAGGGCTACATGCACAGGCCCAGCCTCAGTCAGAAGACATGGAGGGCTCCATCCATAGGCCCAGCCTAAGGCAGATGTCATGGAGCACTCCGTCCACAGACCAAGACTCATTCAACGGTCATAGAGGGCTCCATTCACAGTCTCAGCCTCAGTCAGAGGTAATAGAGGCCTCCAACTGCAGGCCTGTTCTCAGGCAGAGAACATGGAGGGCTCCATCCACAGGACCGGCCTCAGGCAGAGGTCATGGAAGGCTCAGTCAAGCGGCCCAGCCTCACACAGAGGTCATGGAGGGCTCCATCCACAGGCCCAGCCTCAGTCAGAGGTAATGGAGGGCTCCGTCCACAGGCCCGGCCTCAGTCAGAGATCAGAGAGGCCTCTGTCCACAGACCGAGCTGCAGTGAGAGGTCATAGAGGGCTCCATCCACAGGCCCAGCCTCAGTCAGAGGTCATAGAGCGCTCCATCCACAGGTGCGGCCTCAGTCAGAGGTCATAGTGGGCTCAATCCAAAGGCCCAGCCTCGGTCAAATGTCATGGAGGGCTTCATCCAAAAAGCCAGCCTCATGCAGAGGTCATAGAGGCTTCCATCCACATGCCAAGCCTTAGTCAGAGGTCATAGAAGGCTCCGTCCGCAGGCCCAGATTGAGCCAGAGGTCATGGAGGGCTCCAACCACAGGACCAGCCTCAGTCCGAGGTCATAGAGGGCTCCATCCACAGGCGCAGCCTCAGGCAGATGTCATGGAGAGCTCCGTCCACAGGCCCAACCTCAGTCAGAGGTCATAGAGGGCTCTATTCACAGGCTTAGCCTCAGTCAGAGGTCATGGAGGGCTGCATCTACAGTCCAGGCATTAGAGAGAGGTCATAGAGGGCTGTATAGAAAAGCCCAGCCTCAGTCAGAGGTCATAGACGCTCCATCACAGGTCCCGCATCAGTCAGAGATCATAGAGGGCTCCCTCCTCAGGCGTATACTCAGGTAGAGGTCATGGAGGGCTCCATCCACAGGCACAGTCTCAGGCAGAGGACATGGAGGGCTCAGTCCACAGGCCCAGCCTCAGTCAGAGGTCAGGGAGGGCCCCAACCACAAGCCCAGCCTCAGTCAGAGGTCATAGAGGGCTCCAAGCACAGGCCCGGCTTCAGGCAGAGGTCATGGAGGCGTTCATCCAAAGTCCCAGCCTCAGTCAGAGGTCATGGAATGCTCCAACCACAGGACCAGCCTCATTCAGAGGTCATTGAGGATTCCATCCACAGATCCCAGCCTCAATCCGAGGTCAAAGGGTCTCCATCTACAGACCCAGCCTCAGACAGGGGTCATGGAGGGCTCCAACAACTGGCACGGCCTCAGTAAGAGGTCATAGAGGGCTCCATCCACAGGCCAGACCTGAGGCAGCTCATGGAGGGCTCTATCCACAGGCCCAGCCTCATTCAGAGGTCATGGAGGGCTACATGCACAGGCCCACCTCAGTCAGAAGACATGGAGGGCTCCAACCATAGGCCCAGCCTAAGGCAGATGTCATGGAGAACTCCTGTCCACAGACCAAGACTCATTCAACGGTCATAAAGGGCTCCATTCACAGTCTCAGCCTCAGTCAGAGGTAATAGAGGCCTCCAACTACAGGCCTGTTCTCAGGCAGAGAACATGGAGGGCTCCATCCACAGGACCGGGCCTCAGGCAGAGGTCATGGAAGGCTCAGTCAAGAGGCCCAGCCTCACACAGAGATCATGGAGGGCTCCATCCACATGCCCAGCCTCAGTCAGAGGTCATAGATGCCTCCATCCGCAGGCCCACCCTCAGTCAGAGGTAATGGAGGCCTCCAACCACAAAACCAGCCTCAGTGAGAGGTCATGGAGGGCTCCGTCCACATGCCCATCTGCGGTCAGAATTCATAGAGGCTTCCCTCCACAGGCCCAGTGTCAGCCAGAGGGCATGGAGTGCTCCATCCACAGTTCCGAATCTAGGTGAGAGATCATGGAGAGCACCGTCCAGAGGCCAGGCCTCAGGCAGATGTTATAGAGGGCTACATCCACAGGCCCAGCCTCATTCAGAGGTCATGGAGGGCTCCAACCACAGGCCCAGCCTCAGTCAGTGGACATCGAGGGCTCCATCCACAGGCTCAGCCTAAGTCAGTGGGCATAGAAGATTATATCCACAGGATAAGCCTCAGTCACAGGTCATGGAGGGCTCCATCTGCAGGCCCAGCCTCAGCCAGAGGTCATGGAGAGCTCCGTCCAATGGCCCAGCCTCAGTCAGAGGTCATAAGGGTTCCATCTGTAGAAATATCCTCAGGCAGAGTTTATAGAGGGCTCCATCCACAGGCCCAGCCTCAGTCAGAGGTAACGGAGGACTCCGTCCACAGGCCCAGCATCAGTCAGAGATCATAAGGGTTCCATCCGCAGAACTATCCTCAGGCAGATGTTACGGAGGGCTCCATCCACAGGCCTGACCTCAATCAGAGATCATAGAGGTCTCTGTCCACAGACCGAGCTGCCGTCAGAGGTCATGGAGGGCTCCATTCACAAGACCGGCCTCAGTCAGAGGTCATAGATGGCTCCACCCACAGGCCCAGCCTCAGTCAGCGGTCATAGAGTGCTCCATCCACAGGAGCGGCCTCAGGCGGAGGTCATAGTGGGCTCAATCCAAAGGTCCAGCCTCAGTCAAATGTCATGGAGGGCTTCATCCAAAAATCCGGCTTCAGCCAGAGGTCATAGAGGCTTCCATCCACATGCCAAGCCTTAGTCAGAGGTCATAGAAGGTTCCGTCCGGAGGCCCAGCTTGAGCCAGAAGTCCTGCAGGGCTCCAACCACAGGACCAGCCTCAGTCCGAAGTCATAGAGGACTACATCCACAAGCCGAGCCTCAGGCAGATGTCATGGGGAGTTCCACGCACACGCCCGGCGTCAGACAGAGGTCATGGAAGGCTCCATCCAGAGGCCCAGCCTCCGTTAGAGGTCATAAAAGGCTCCAACCACAGGACCATCCTCAGTCAGAGGTCATAGAGGATTCTATCCACAGATCCCAGCCTCATTCAAAGGTCATAGAGGACTCCATTGACAGGCTCAGCCTCAGTCAGAAGTCATAGAGGGCTCCATCTGCAGGACTTATTTTCAGGCAGATGACATGGAGGGCACCATCCACAAGCTCAGCCTCAGTCAGAGGTCATGGAACATTCCATCCACATGCCCAGCCTTAGTCTGAGGTCATAGAAGGCTACTTCCACAGGCCCACCTTCTGTCAGATGTCATGGAGAGCTCCAACCACAAAACCAGCCTCAGTCAGAGGTCATGAAGGGCTTCATCCACTGGCCCAGCCTCAGGCAGAGGTCATGGAGGGCTACATGCACAGGCCCACCTCAGTCAGAAGACATGGAGGGCTCCATCCACAGGACTGTCCTCAGACAGAGGTCATGGAAGGCACAGTCAAGAGGCCCAGCCTCACACAGAGATTATGGAGGCCTCCATCCACATGCCCAGCCTCAGTCAGAGGTCATAGATGCCTCCATTCGCAGGCCCACCCTCAGTCAGAGGTAATGGAGGGCTCCAACCACAAAACCAGCCTCAGTGAAAGGTCATGGAGGCCTCCGTCCACATGCCCATCCGAGGTCAGAATTCATAGAGGCTTCCCTCCACAGGCCCAGTGTCAGCCAGAAGGCATGGAGTGCTCCATCCACAGTCCAAATGTAGGTGAGAGGTCATGGAGGGCACCGTCCATAGGCCAGGCCTCAGGCAGATGTTATAGAGGGCTACATCCACAGGCCCCGCTTCATTCAGGGGTCATGGAGGGCTCCAACCACAGACCCAGCCTCAGTCAGAGGACATCGAGGGCTCCATCCACAGTCCGAATGTAGGTGAGAGGTCAAGGAGGGCACCGTCCAGAGGCCAGGCCTCAGGCAGATGTTATAGAGGGCTATATCCACAGGCCCAGCCTCAGTCAGAGGTCATGGAGGGCTCCAACCACAGGCTCAGCCTCAGTCAGTGGACATCGAAGGCTCCATCCACGGGCCCAGCCTCAGTCAGCTGTCATAGACGATTATATCCACACGACCAGCCTCAGTCAGAGGACATGGAGTACTCCATCCACAGGCCCAATCTAGGTCAGAGGTCATGGAGGGAACCATCCAGAGTCCAGGCCTCAGGCAGATGTTATAGAGGGCTACATCCACAGGCCCAGCCTCATTCAGAGGTCATGGAAGGCTCCAACCACAGACCCAGCCTCAGTCAGTGGACATCGAGGGATCCATCCACAGGCTCAGCCTAAGTCAGCGGGCATAGAAGATTATATCCACAGGACCAGCCTCAGTCAGAGGTCATGGGGGGCTCCTTCCGCAGGTCCAGCCTCAGTCAGAGTACATGGAGGGCTCCATCCACAGGCCTAGCCTCAGGCAGAGGTCATGGAGAGCTCCGTCCAATGGCCCAGCCTCAGTCAGAGGTCATTAGGTTTCCATCCGCAGAATTATCCTCAGGCAGAGCTTATGGAGGGCTCCATCCACAGGCCCAGCCTCAGTCAGAGGTCATGGAGGGCTCCATCCACAGGCCCAGCCTCAGTCAGAGATCATAAGGGGTCCATCCACAGAACTATCCTCAGGCAGAGGTTATGGAGGGCTCCATCCACAGGCCTGACCTCAATCAGAGGTCATAGAGGGCTCCAACTACAGACCCGGCCTCAGTCAGAGATCATAGAGGCCTCTGTCCACAGACCGAGCTGCAGTCAGAGGTCAGGAGGGCTCCATTTTCAAGACCGGCCTCAGTCAGAGGTCATAGAGGCTCCATACACAGGTCCAACCTCAATCAGAGGTCATAGAGGGCTCCATCCATAGGCCCAGCCTCAGGTAGATGTCACAGAACGCTCCAAGCACAGGCCCGGCTTCAGGCAGAGGTCACGGAAGGCTCCATCCAGAGGCCCAGCCTCCGTCAGAGGTCATACAAGGCTCCAACCACAGGACCAGCCTCAGTCAGAGGTCATAGAGGATTCTATCCACAGATCCCAGCCTCATTCAAAGGTCATAGAGGACTCCATTGACAGGCTCAGCCTCAGTCAGAGGTCATAGAGGGCTCCATCTGCAGGCTTATTTTCAGGCAGATGACATGGAGGGCACCATTCACAAGCTCAGCCTCAGTCAGAGGTCATGGAACATTCCATCCACATGCCCAGTCTTAGTCAGAGGTCATAGAAGGCTACGTCCACAGGCCCACCTTCTGTCAGAGGTCATGGAGAGCTCCAATCACAAAACCGGCCTCAGTCAGAAGTCATGGAGGGCTTCATCCACTGGCCCAGCCTCAAGCAGAGGTCATATAGGGCTCCTTCCACAGGCCCAGCCTCAGACATGATACATAGAGGTCTCCATCCACAGCCCAAGCATCAGGTAGATGTCATGGAGAGCTCTGTCCACAGGCCGAGCCTCAGTCAGAGGTCATAGAGGGCTCCATCTACAGAATTATCCTCAGGCAGAGGTTATGGAGGGCTCCTTCCACAGGCCCAGCCTAAGTCAGAGGTAATGGAGAGCTCCATTCACACGCCCGGCCTCTGTCAGAAGTAATGGAGGGCTCAATCCAAATGCCCAGCCTCAGCCAAAGGTCATTTAGGGCTCCACCCAAGAAACCGGCCTCAGGCAGAGGTCATAGAGGTTTCCATTCACATGCCAAGCCTCAGTCAGAGGTGATAGAAGGCTCTGTCCGCAGGCACAGCTTGAGCCAGAGGTCATGGAGGGCTCCAACCACAGGACCAGCCTCAGTCAGTGGTCATAGAGGGCTACATCCACAGGCCCACCCTCAGTTAGAGGTAAAGGAGGGCCCATCCACTGGCCCAGCCTCAGGCAGAGGTCATGGAGGGCTCCACCCACGGGCCTAACCTCAGGCAGAGGTCATATAGGGCTCCTTCCACAGCCCCACTCTCAGTAAGAGGTCATGGAGGGCTCCATCCACAGACCCAGCCTCAGTCAGAGGACATGGAGGGCTCCATCCTCAAGCCCAGCTTTAGTCAGAGAACATGGAGGGCTCTGTCCACAGGCCCAGCCTCTGGCAGAGGTCATAGAGTTGTCCATCCACAGGACCAGCCTCAGTCAGAAGGCTCCAAAAAAAAGGCCCAGCCTCAGGCAGAGCTCATGGCGGGCTCCGTCCACATGCACATCCTCAGTCAGAGTTCATAGCGGGGTCCATCCACACGACCAGCCTCTGTCAGAGGACATAGAGGGCTCCATAGAAAGGCCCAGCCTCAGGCAGAGGACATGGAGGGCTCCATCCACAGACCCAGCCTCCAGCAGATGTCATGGAGAAGTCTGTCCACAAACCGAGCCACAATCAAAGGTCATAGAGGGCTCCATTCAGAGGCTCATTCTCAGCCAGAGGTATTAGAGGCCTCCATCTGCAGGCCTATTCTCAGGCAGAGGACATGAAGGGCTCCATCCACAGGACCGGCCGCAGGCAGAGGTCATGGAATGCTCATTCAATAGGCCCAGCCTCACACAGAGGTCATGGCACGGGCTCAATCCACAGGACCAGCCTCAGTCAGAGGTCATAGAGGGCTACATGCACAGATCCAGCCTCAGGCAGATGTCATGGAGAGCTCCGTCCACAGGCCCAACCTCAGTCAGAGGACATAGAGGGCTCTATTCACAGGCCAAGCCTCAGTCAGAGGGCATGGAGGGCTCCAACCACAGGCCCAGCCTCAGTCACAGGTCATAGAGGGCTCCATCTACAGGCCCAGCCTCAGTCAGAGGTCATAGGGTGTTCCAACCATAGGCCCAGCCTCAGTCAGAGGTCATGGTGGGCTTCATCTACAGGACAGGCCTCAGGCAGAGGTCATGGAGGCCTCCGTCCAGTAGCTAGGTCTCAGTCAGAGGTCATAGAGGGCTCCAACCACAGGCCAGGCCTGATTTAGAGGTCATAAAGGGCTCCATCCACAGACCCAGCCTCAGGTAGATGTCATAATGGGCTTTGTCCACAGGCCCCGTCTCAATCATAGGTTATAGAGGGCTATGTTTACAGGCCCACGCTCAATGAGAGGTTATAGATGGCTCCATCCACAGGCCAAGCCTTAGTCAGACTTCATAGAGGGTTTCATCCACATGTCAAGCCTCAGTCAGAGTTCAGAGAAGGGTCAATCCGCAGACCCAGCTTGAGCCAGAGGCCATGGAGGGCTCCAAGCACAGGACCAGCCTCAGGCAGATGTCATGGAGAGCTCCGTCCACAGGCCCAATCTCAGTCAGAGTTCATAGAGGGCTCTATTCACAGGCCCAGCCTCAGTCAGAGGGCATAGAGGCTCCATCCAGGTCCAGCCTCAATCAGAGATTATAGAGGGCTCACTCCGCAGGCATATACTCAGGTAGAGGTCATGGAGGGCTCCATCCACAGGCGCAGTCTCAGGCAGAGGTCATAGAGGGCTCCGTCCAAAGGCCCAGCTTCAATCAGATGTAATGGAGGGCTCCATGCACAATCCCATCCTGAGGCAGTGGTCATAGAGAGCTCTGTCCTCAGGCCCAGCCTCAGTCAGAGGTCATGGAGGGCTCCAACCACAGGCTCTGCCTCATTCAGAGGTCATAGAAAGCTCCGTCCACAGGGCCGACTTAAGGGAGAAGTCAAGGAAGGCTCCATCCACAGGCACGGCCTCTGGCAGAGGTCATGGAGGCCTCCGTCCACAGGCCCAGACTCAGTTGGAGGACGTGGAGGTCTCCATCCAAAGGCCTGGCCTCAGGCAGAGGTCATAGATGGCTACATCCATAGGTCGGCTTAAGGCAGAGGTCATTGAGGGCTCCATCCACATGCCCAGCCTCAGGCAGAGGTCATGTAGACCTCTGTCCACAGGCCCAGCCTCGGTCATAGGTCATGGAGGGCTCTATCCACAGCCGAGCCTCAGTCAGAGGTCATGGAGGGCTGCATCCACTGGACCAGCCTCAGTGAGAGTCATAGAGGGCTCCATCCACAGTCCCAGCCTTAGTCACAGGTCATAGAGGGCTTTGTCAAAAGGCCAAACCTCAATCACAGGTAATGGAGCGCTTCATCCACAGGCCAAGCCAGAGTCAGAGATCATAGAGGGCTCCATCCACAGTCCCAGCCTCAGTCAGAGGTCATGGAGGGCTCCATCCAAAGGCCCGACCTTAAGCAGAGGTCCTGGAGGGCTCCATCCACAGGCCTGGCTTTAGGCAGGAATCATGGAAGACTCATCCACAGGCCCAGCAAAGGCAGAGGTCCTAGAGTGTTCCCATCCATAGGCTCGGCCTCAGGCAGATGTCATAGAGTGCTCCAAGCACAGGCCCGGCTTCAGGCAGAGGTCATGGAAGGCTCCATCCAGAGGCCCAGCCTCCGTCAGAGGTCATAGAAGGCTCCAACCACAGGACCAGCCTCAGTCAGAGGTCACAGAGGATTCGATCCTCAGATCCCAGCCTCATTCAAAGATCATAGAGGACTCCATTGACAGGCTCAGCCTAAGTCAGAGGTCATAGAGGCCTCCATCTGCAAGCTTATACTCAGTCAGAGGACATGGAAGGCACCATCCACAAGCCCAGCCTCAGTCAGATGTCATGGAGCGTTCCATCCACATGCCCAGCCTTAGTCAGAGGTCATAGAAGGCTACGTCCATAGGCCCAGCTTCTGTCAGAGGTCATGGAGGGCTCCAACCACAAAACCAGAGGTCATAGAGGGCTCCCTCCGCAGGCATATACTCAGGTAGAGGTCATGGAGGGCTCCATCCACAGGCGCAGTCTCAGGCAGAGGACATGTTGGGCTCCGTCCACAGGCCCAGCCTCAGTCAGAGGTCATAGAGGGCTCCATTCATAGGACCCACCTCAGTCAGAGGTCATGGAGAGGTTCATCTACAGGCCCGGCCTCAGGCAGAGGTCATGGAGGGCGCCGTCCAAAGGCCCAGCTTCAATCAGATGTAATTGAGGGCTCCATTCACCTTCCCAGCCTCAGGTAGTGCTCATAGAGGGCTCTAACCACTGGCCGGACGTCAGTCAGAGGTCATAGAGGACACCATCAACAGGTACAGCCTCAGGCAGATATCATGGAGAGCTCCGTCCACATGCCCAACCTCAGTCAGAGGTCATAGAGGGCTCTATTCACAGGCTCAGCCTCAGTCAGAGGACATAGAGGGCTCCATACTAAGGACCAGCCTCAGGCAGTAGTCATGGAGGGCTCCATCTACTGGTCCGGCCTCAGTCAGAGCTCATAGAGGGCCGTATCCACAAACCCAGCCTCAGACAGACGTCATTGAGGGCTCCAACAACTGGCACGGCCTCAGTCAGAGGACATATAGGGCTCCATCCACAGGCCAGGACTCAGGCAGGTCATAGAGGGCTCTATCCACAGGCCCAGCCTCATTCAGAGTCATGGAGGGCTACATCCACAGGCACAGCTTCAATCAGAAGACATGGAGGGCTCCATCCATAGGCCCAGCCTAAGGCAGATGTCATGGAGAACTCTGTCCACAGACCAAGACTCATTCAAAGGTCATAGAGGGCTCCATTCAGAGGCTCAGCCTCAGTCAGAGGTAATAGAGGCCTCCATCTGAAGGCCTATTCTCAGGCCGAGGACATGGAGGGCTCCATCCACAGGACCGGCCTCAGGCAGAGGTAATGGAAGGCTCAGTCAAGAGGCCCAGCCTCACACAGAGGTCATGGAGGGCTCCATCCTAATGCCCAGCCTCAGTCAGAGGTCATAGAGGCCTCCATCCACAGTCCCACCTTCAGTCAGAGGTAATGGAGGGCTCCAACCACAAACCCCCCCTACGTGAGAGGTCATGGAGGGCTCCGTCCACATGCCAATCCGCGGTCGGAGTTCATAGAGGGCTCCCTCCACAGGCCCATTCTCAGTCAGAGGGCATGGAGTGCTCCATCCACAGGCCCAATCTAGGTGAGAGGTCATGGAGGGCACCGTCCAGAGGCCAGGCCTCAGGCAGATGTTATAGAGGGCTACATCCACAGGCCCAACCTCATTCAGAGGTCATCAGGGCTCCAACCACAGGCCCAGCCTCAGTCAGTGGACATCGAAGGCTCCATCCACAGGCCCAGCCTCAGTCAGAGGTTATAGACGATTATATCCACAGGACCAGCCTCAGTAGAAGACATGGAGTGCTCCATCCACAGGCCAAATCTAGGTCAGAGGCCATGGAGGGCACCTTCCAGAGGCCAGGACTCAGGCCGATGTTATAGAGGGCTACATCCACAGGCCCAGCTCATTCAGAGGTCATGGAGGGCTCCAACCACAGACCCAGCCTCAGCCAGTGGACATCGAGGGCTTCATCAATAGGCCCAGCCTAAGTCAGCAGTCATAGACGTTTATATCAACAGGACCAGCCCTAGTCAGAGGTCATGGAGGGCTCCATCCGCATGCCCAGCCTCAGTCAGAGTACATGGAGAGCTCCTTCCACAGGCCCAGTCTCAGTCAGAGGTCATAAGGGTTCCATCCGTAGAACTATCCTCAGGCAGAGATCATGGAGGTCTCCATTCACAAGTCCGGCCTCAGTCAGAGGTCATAGAGGGCTCCACCCACAGGCCCAGACTCAGTCAGAGGTCATACAGTGCTCCATCCACAGGAGCGGCCTCAGGCAGAGGTCATAGTGGGCTCAATCCAAAGGCCCAGCCTCGGTCAAATGTCATGGAGGGCTTCAACTTAAAAGCCAGCCTTCAAGGCAGAGGTCATAGAGGCTTCCATCCACATGCCAAGCCTAAGTCAGAGGGCATAGAAGCCTCCGTCCGCAGTCCCAGCTTGAGCCAGAGGTCATGGAGGGCTCCAACCACAGGACCAGCCTCAGTCCGAGGTCATAGAGGGCTCCATCCACAGGCCCAGCCTCAGTCAGATGTCATGGGGAGCTCCGTCCACAGGCCCAACCTCAGTCAGAGGTCATAGAGGGCTCTATTCACAGGCCCAGCCTCATTCAGAGCTCATGGAGGACGCCACCTATAGACCAAGCCTCAGACAGAGGTAATAGAGGGCTGTATCCACAAGTCCAGTGTCAGTCAGAGGACATGGAGGGCTCCGTCCACAGGGACAGCCTCAGTCAGAGGTCATAGAGGCTCCATCCACAGGACCAGCCTCAGTCAGAGGACATGGAGTCCTCCATCCACAGGCCCAATCTAGGTCTGATGTCATGGAGGGCACCGTCCAGAGGCCAGGCCTCAGGCAGATGTTATAGAGGGCTACATCCACAGGCCCAGCCTCATTCAGAGGTCATGGAGGGCTCCAACCACAGACCCAGCCTCAGTCAGGGGACATCGAAGGCTCCATCCACAGGCCCAGCCTAAGAATGCGGTCATTGACAATTATATCCACAGGACCAGCCTCAGTCAGAGGTCATGGAGGGCTCCATCCGCAGGCCCAGCCTCAGTCAGAGTACACGGAAGGCTCCATCCACAGGCCCAGCCTCATTCATAGGTCATGGAGGGCTCCAACCACAGACCCAGCCTCAGTCAGTGGACATCGAGGGCTCCATCCACAGGCCCAGCCTAAGTCAGCGGTCATTGACAATTATATCCACAGCCCCAGCCTCAGTCAGAGGTCATAGAGCGCTCCATCCACAGGAGCGGCCTCAGTCAGAGGTCATAGTGGGCTCAATCCAAAGGCCCAGCCTCAGTCAAATGTCATGGAGGGCTTCATCCAAAAAGCCAGCCTCAGGCAGAGGTCATAGAGGCTTACATTCACATGCCAAGCCTTAGTCAGAGGTCATAGAAGGCTCCATCCGCAGGCCCAGCTTGAGCCAGAGGTCATGGAGGGCTCCAACCACAGGACCAGCCTCAGTCTGAGGTCATAGAGGGCTACATCCACAGGCCCAGCCTCAGGCAGATGTCATGGAGAGCTCCGTCCACAGGCCCAACCTCACTCAGAGGTCATAGAGGGCTCTATTCACAGGCTTAGCCTCAGTCAGAGGTCATGGAGGGCTTCATCTACAGTCCAGGCTTTAGACAGAGGTCATAGAGGGCTGTATAGACAAGCCCAGCCTCAGTCAGAGGGCATAGAGGCTCCATCCACAGGTCCCGCCTCAGTCAGAGATCATAGAGGGCTCCCTCCACAGGCGTATATTCAGGTAGAGGTCATGGAGGGCTCCATCCACATGCCCAGTCTCTGTCAGAGGTCATAGATGCCTCCATCCGCAGGCCCACCCTCAGTCAGAGGTAATGGAGGGCTCCAACCACAAAACCAGCCTCAGTGAGAGGTCATGGAGGGCTCCGTCCACATGCCCATCCACGGTCAGAATTCATAGAGGGTTCCCTCCACAGGCCCAGTCTCAGTCAGAGGGCATGGAGTGCTCCATCCACAGTCCGAATCTAGGTGAGAGGTCATGGAGGGCACCGTCCAGAGGCCAGGCCTCAGGCAGATGTTATAGAGGGCTACATCCACAGGCCCAGCCTCATTCAGAGGTCATGGAGGGCTCCAACCACAGGCCCAGCCTCAGTCAGGGGACATCGAAGGCTCCATCCACAGGCCAGCCTAAGTCAGCGGTCATTGACAATTATATCCAAAGGACCAGCCTCTGTCATAGGTCATACAGGGCTCCATCCGCAGGCCCAGTCTCAGTCAGAGAACATGGAGGGCTCCATCCACAGACCCAGCATCAGTCAGTGGACATCGAGGGCTCCATCCACAGGCCCAGCCTAATTCAGCGGTCATTGACAATTATATCCACAGGTCCAACTCAGTCAGAGGTCATGGAGGGCTCCATCTGCAGGCCCAGCATCAGTCAGAGTATTAGTGGGCTCAATCCAAAGGTCCAGCCTCAGTCAAATGTCATGGAGGGCTTCATCCAAAAAGCCAGCCTCAGGCATAGGTCATAGAGGCTTCCATCCACATGCCAAGCCTTAATCAGAGGTCATAGAAGGCTCTGTCCGCAGGCACAGCTTGAGCCAGAGGTCATGGAGGGCTCCAACCACAGGACCAGCCTCAGTCTGAGGGCATAGAGGGCTCCATCCACAGGCCCAGCCTCAGGCAGATGTCATGGAGAGCTCCGTCCACAGGCCCAACCTCAGTCAGAGGTCACAGAAGGCTCTATTCACAGGCCCAGCCTCATTCAGAGGTCATGGAGGACTCCACCTACAGGCCTGGCCTCAGACAGAGGTAATAGAGGGCTGTATCCACAAGTCCAGCATCAGTCAGAGGACATGGAGGGCTCCGTCCAAAGGTCCAGCTTCAATCAGATGTCATATAGGGCTCAATTCACATTCCCATCCTCAGGCTGAGCTCACAGAGGGCTTTCTCCACAGGCCCAGGCTCAGGAAGAGGTCATTGAGGGATATGACCACAGGCCCGGCTTCAGGCAGAGATCATAATGGGCTCTGTCCTCAGGCACAACCTCAGTCAGAGGACATAGAGAGTCATGTCCACAGGCCCAGCCTCAATCAGAGGTCATAGAGGGCTCTGTCCACAGTCCCAGCCTCAGATAGAGGTCATGGAGGGCTCCACGCACTGTCATGGCCTTAGTCAGAGGTCATAGAGTGCTCCAACCACAGGTCCGGCCTCATGAAGAGGTCATGGAGGGCTCCATACACATTCCCAGCCTTAAGCAGAGGACATAGAGGTCTCCATCTACAGGCCCAGCCTCAGTCAGAGGAAATGAAGGCCTCCATCCACAGGGCCACCCTCAGGCAGAGGTCATGGAGAGCTCCGTCCACAGGCCCAGCATCAGGCAGAGGTCATAATGGGCTTTGTCCACAGGCCCAGCCTTAACCAGAGGTTATAGAGGGCTATGTCCACAGGCCCAGCGTCAATTAGAGGTTATAGAGGGCTATGTCCAAAGGCCAAGCCTTAGTCAGAGCTCATAGAAGTCTCCACCCACAGGACCAGCTTCAGTCAGAGGTAATGGAGGTCTCCAATCACAAGCCCAGCCTAAGTCAGAGGCCATAGAGGGTCCCATCCACAGGGAAAGCCACAGTGAGTGGTCAATAGGGGATCCATCCACAGTTCCAGCCTCAGGCAGAAGTCATGGAGGTCTCTGTCAACAGGCCAAACCTCAGTCAGAGGTCATGGAGGTTTCCAACCACAGGACCAGCCTCAGTCAGAGGACATGGAGGCCATCCACAGACCCGATCTCAGGCAGAGGTCATAGAATGCTCCGTCCTAGGGCCCAGCTTCAGTCACAGGTAAGGGATGGTTCCAACCACAGGACAAGCCTCAGTCAGAGGTCATTGAGGCCTCCGTCCACAGGCCCATCCTCAGTCAGAGGACATGGAGGGCTCCATCCACAGGCCCAGCTTCAAGCAAAGGTCATGGAGGACTCCGTCCACAGGCCCAGCCTCAGGCAGAGGTCAAGGAGGGCTCCGTCCACAGTACCAGGCTCATCCAGAAGTCATAGAGGCTCCATACACAGGAACAGCCTCAGTGAGAGGTCAATAGGGTCTCCATCCACAGGCCCAGCTTAATACAGAGGTCATGGAGGGCTCCAACCACTGGCCCGGCCTCAGTTACAGGTCATACAGGGCTCCATCCATAGCCAGGCCTCAGTCAGAGGCCATAGAGATCTAAGTCCACAGGCCCAGCCTCAGGAAGAGGACATGGAGGGCTCCATACACAGGCCCAGCCTCAGAAAGAGGTCATGGAGAGCTCCATCCACAGGCCCAGCCTGAGTCAGAAGTCTTAGAAGCCTTCATCCACAGGTCCAGCGTCAGTCAGAGGTCATAGTGAGCTCCATCCACAAGCCCGGCCTCAGTCAGAGACCATACAGGGCTCCATTCACAGGCCCAGCCTCAGACAGAGGTCATGGAGAGCTCCATCCGCAGGCCCAGCCTGAGTCAGCGGTCTTAGAAGCCTTCATCCACAGGCCCAGCCTCAGTCAGAAGTAATAGAGGGCTCCATTCACAAGACCAGCCTCAGTCAGAGGGCAATAGGGGATCCATCCACAGGCCCAGGCTCCGACAGACGTCATGGAGGGCTCCAACCACTGGCCCGGCTTTAGTCATAGGTCATAGAAGGCTCCATCCAAAGGCCAGGCCTCATGCAGAGGTCATACAGGGCTCCATCCACAGCACCAGCCTCAGTAAGAGGTCATGGAGGGCTCCATCCACAGGCCCAGACTCAGTCAGAGGACAAGGAGGGCTCCATCCACAAGCCCAGCCTCAGTCAGAGGACATGGAGGGCTCCATCACAGTCCCAGCCTCAAGCAGAACTCATATAGGGCTTCGTCCACAGGCCCAGCCTCAGGCAGAAGTCATAGAGGGCTCCGTCCACAAGCCCAGGCTCAATCCAATGTCATGGAGAGCTCCATCCACATTTCCAGCCTCAGGCAGAGGTCATAGAGGGCTCTGTCTACAAGCCCAGCCACAGCCAGAGGTTATAGAGGGCTCGAACCACAGGACAGGCCTCAGGTAGAGGTCATGGAGGACTCCGTCCACAGTTCCAGGCTCAGCCAGAGGTCATACAGGGCTCCATACACAGGAACAGCCTCAGTGAGAGGTCAATAGGGTCTCCATCCACAGGCCCAGCCTAATACAAAGGTCATGTAGGGCTCCAACCACTGTCCCGGCCTCAGTTACAGGTCATACAGGGCTCCATCCATAGCCAGGCCTCAGTCAGAGGTCATAGAGGGCTCCGTCCACCGGCCCAGCCTCAGGAAGAGGACATGGAGGGCTCCATACACAGGCCCAGCCTCAGACAGAGTTCATGGAGAGCTCCGTCCACAGGTCCAGCCTCAGTCAGAGGTCTTAGAAGCCTTCATCCACAGGCCCTGCGTCAGTAGGAGGTCATAATGAGCTCTATCCACAAGCCCGGCCTCAGTCAGAGACCATACAGGGCTCCATTCACAGGCCCAGCTTCAGGCAGAATTCATGAATGGGTCCATTCACAGGATTGGCCTCAGGCAGAGGTCAAAGAGCGTTCCAACCACAGGCCCAGCCTCAGTCACAGGTCATGGAGGGCGCCATCTACAGGCCCGGCCTCAGGCAGAGATCATGGAGGGCTCCATCCACAGGCCCAGCCTCAGGCAGACGTCATGGATGGCTCCGTCCACAGGCCCAGCCTTAGTCACACTTCATAGAGGGCTACATTCACAGGCCCAGCGTCCGTCAGAGGTCATAGAGATCTCCATCCGCAGGCCCAGCATCAGTCATAGGTCATAATGGGCTTTGTCCACAAGCCCAGCATCAATCAGCGGTTATAGAGGACTATGTCAACAGGGCCAGCCTCAATCAGAGGTTATAGAGGGCTATGTCCACAATCCAAGCCTTAGTCTGAGGCCATAGCGGGCTCCATCCACAGGCCCGGCCCCAGGCAGAGATCATGGAGGGCTCCATCCACAGGCCCAGCCTCAGTCTGAGGTCATAGAAGGCTCCATCCACAGGCCCTTCTCAGGCAGAGGTCATAGAGGGTCCAATCCACAGGGAAAGCCACAGTGAGTGGTCAATAGGGGATCCATCCACAGTTCCAGCCTCAGGCAGAAGTCATGGAGGTCTCTGTCAACAGGCCAAACCTCAGTCAGAGGTCATGGAGGGTTCCAACCACAGGACCAGCCTCAGTCAGAGGACATGGAGGCCATCCACAGACCCGATCTCAGGCAGAGGTCATAGAATGCTCCGTCCTAGGGCCCAGCTTCAGTCACAGGTCAGGGATGGTTCCAACCACAGGACAAGCCTCAGTCAGAGGTCATTGAGGCCTCCGTCCACAGGCCCATCCTCAGTCAGAGGACATGGAGGGCTCCATCCACAGGCCCAGCTTCAAGCAAAGGTCATGGAGGGCTCTGTCCACAGGCCCAGCCTCAGTCAGAGGTAATAGAGGGCTCCATTCACAAGACCAGCCTCAGTCAGAGGGCAATAGGGGATCCATCCACAGGCCCAGGCTCCGACAGACGTCATGGAGGGCTCCAACCACTGGCCCAGCTTTAGTCATAGGTCATAGAAGGCTCCATCCAAAGGCCAGGCCTCATGCAGAGGTCATACAGGGCTCCATCCACAGCACCAGCCTCAGTAAGAGGTCATGGAGGGCTCCATCCACAGGCCCAGACTCAGTCAGAGGACAAGGAGGGCTCCATCCACAAGCCCAGCCTCAGTCAGAGGACATGGAGGGCTCCATCCACAGTCCCAGCCTCAAGCAGAGGTCATATAGGGCTTTGTCCACAGGCCCAGCCTCAGGCAGAAGTCATAGAGGGCTCCGTCCACAAGCCAGGGCTCAATCCAATGTCATGGAGAGCTCCATCCACAGCCCAGCCTCAGGCAGAGGTCATAGAGGGCTCTGTCTACAAGCCCAGCCTCAGCCAGAGGTTATAGAGGGCTCGAACCACAGGACAGGCCTCAGTCAGAGGTCATGGAGGACTCCGTCCAGTTCCCAGCCTCAGCCAGAGGTCATAGAGGGCTCCATACACAGGCCCAGCCTCAGTGAGAGGTCAATAGGGGCTCCATCCACAGGCCCAGCCTAATACAGAGGTCATAGAGGGCTCCAACCACTGGCCCGGCCTCAGTTAGAGGTCATAGAGGGCTCCATCCATAGCCAGGCCTCAGTCAGAGGTCATAGAGGGCTCTGTCTACAAGCCCAGCCTCAGTCAGAGGTTATAGAGGGCTCAAACCACAGGACAGGCCTCAGGTAGAGGTCAATAGGGTCTCCATCCACAGGCCCAGCCTAATACAGAGGTCATGTAGGGCTCCAACCACTGTCCCGGCCTCAGTTACATGTCATACAGGGCTCCATCCATAGCCAGGCCTCAGTCAGAGGTCATAGAGGGCTCCGTCCACCGGCCCAGCCTCAGGAAGAGGACATGGAGGGCTCTATACACAGGCCTAGCCTCAGACAGAGGTCATGGAGAGCTCCATCCACAGGTACAGCCACAGTCAGAGGTCAATAGGGGCTCCATCCACAGGCCTATCCTCCGACAGAGGTCATGGAGGGCTCCAACCACTCTCCCGGCCTCAGTCAGAGGCCAAAGAAGCCTCCATCCACAGGCCCGGCCTAAGTCAGAGATCATAGAGGGCTCTGTGCACAGGCCCAGCGTCAGGCAGAGGTCATGGAGGGTTATGTCCAGAGGATAGGTCTTAGTCAGAGGTCATGGAGAGCTCCATCCACAGGGCCAGCCTAAGGCAGAGGTCATGGAGGACTCTGTCCACAGGCCCAGCCTCAATCCGATGTAATACAGAGGTCATGGTGGTCTCCAACAACTGGCCCGGCCTCAGTCACAGGTCATAGAGGGGCTCCATTCACAGGCCAAGCATCAGTCAGAGGTCATAGAGGGTTCCATCCACAGGCCCAGCCTCAGTCAGAGGTCATAGACGGATCCATCCACCGGTACATCCTCAGACAGAGGGCAATAGGAGCTCCATCCATAGGCCAAGCCTCAGTCAGAGGTCATAGAGAGCTCCATCCGCAGGCCCAGCGTCAGTCATAGGTCATAATGGGCTTTGTCCACACGCACAGCATCAGTCAGAGGTTTTAGAGGGCTATGTTGAAAGGACCAGCATCAATCAGAGGTTATAGAGGGCTATGTCCACAAGCCAAGCCTTAGTCTGTGGCCATAGCGGGCTCCATCCACAGGCCCGGCCTCAGGCAGAGATCATGGAGGGCTCCATCTACAGTCCCAGCCTCAGTCAGAGGACATGGAGGGCTCCATCCACAGGCCCAGCCTCAGTCTGAGGTCATAGAGGGCTCCGTCCACAGGCCAGGCCTCAGGCAGGGGTCATAATGGCCTTTGTTCACAGGACCAGCCTCAATCAGCGGTTATAGAGGGCTATGTCCACAAACCAAGCCTTAGACAGAGGTCATAGAGGGTTCCATACAGAGGCCAAGCTTCAGTCAGAGGTCATGGAGGGCTCCAACCACAGGCCCAGCCTCAGTCAGAGGTCATGGAGGGCTCCAACCACTTGCCCGGCCTCAGTCAGAGGTCATAGAGGGCTCCATCCAAAGGTCAGGCCTCAGTCAGAGGTCATAGAGGGCTCCAGCCACAGTCCTGGCCTCAGTCAGAGGTCATGGAGGGCTCCATCCACAGGCCCAGCCTCAGGCAGAGGTCATAGAGGGGCTCCATCCACAGGCCCAGCCTCAGTCAGAGGACATAGAGGTCTACATTCACAGCCCCCAGCCTCAGTCAGCGGTCATAGAGGTCTACATTCACAGGCCGAGCCTCAATCAGAGGTCGTAGAGGGCTCCATCCACATGCCCAGCGTCAGTCAGAAGTCATAGTGGGCTTCATCCACAGGCCCGGCCTCAGTCAGAGAACAGAGGGCTCCGTGCACAGGCCCAGCCTAGGCAGAGGTCATGGAGGGGTCCATCTACAGGATCGGCCTCAGGCACAGGTCAAAGAGCGTTCCAACCACAGGCCCAGCCTCAGTCAGAGGTCATGCAGGGCTCCAACTACAGACCTGGCCTCAGGCAGAGGTCATGGAGGGCTCCGTCCTGAGGATAGGCCTCATCAGATTTCATAGAGGGATCCAACCACAGGCCTCGATCGGGGACTGGTTAGTGCCTGCAGCCATCTGACCAAGTCCCCGATTGGGCTTGGCAGCGGAACACTGTAAGCCCCGATCACAGATCACGGACCAGGGTGGGCGGCGTGGGTTAGCGCCCTCAGCCCCCTGACGGGGACACGATCACAGACTCCTAAGCGCCTGCAGCCGCCTGACCAAGTCCCCGATCGTGCTTGGCCTCGGCACACTGCAAGCCCCGATCACGGATGACGGACCAGGGCAGGCGGCGAGGGTTAGCGTCCCCCGCCTGATGAGGCTACAATCGCGGACTCGTTAAGCCTGCAGGCGCCTGACCAAGTCCCCGATTGGGCTTGGCGGCAGCACACTGCAAGTCCCGATCACGGATCACGGACCAGGGCAGGCGGCATGGGTTAGCGCCCGAAGCTGCCTGACCAGTCCCCGATCGCAGACTGGTTAGCACCTGCAACTTGGTTCTTCTCCAGTTTTCTGTAACAGTACCGGCTCCTTCCTGGGCCCTCAGCCTTGCTTCTTCCCTCATCAGAGGCACAGGGGCAGGTGTTCGGCTCCTTTGGGACCACGGTCCCTTCACCAGGGACGGATTTCATCGCCCATTTAGAAAGCTAGCCCTCCTGGGGGGCTGCTGTTGTGAGTGTTAGATTTCTGGGGCTGTGAACTGATAGATCCTCCCTTCCCCCAACTGATGGATGGAGAATGTCTTAAACTCCACCTGCAGCCCAAACACTCCTGAGCACCTAACCAGGCACCTTATATGGACTGTACATTGAACCACCAATCAGCACCTGCCAAATACCCTAACCCCCGAATCCTAAGTCCCTAATCATGTGCCTTACATGAAACCACCAATCAGCATGTGCCGAGTACCCTAAGCCCCATCCCTTCCCTTTCCTCCCCTCAAAAGGCGCCTTCACCTCTGCACAAGTGCTCTCTTCCTTTGGGAGGCGGCCCGGCAGGGGTCTTCTCCTCTAATAAAGCCTGTGTCCGGTCTCCAGCCCTCTATCTCATCTTTCATCAACAAAGAGACGAGGGCTGGGCGCCCCCTGATTCAGCTGAGACGCTTCAACCACCCATGTTGCTCCCACTCATGGCTTCTGCCATTGGTTCTCTCCCCCAGCGCCCTGAGACGACAGAAAAAAGCCATCCTGTTCCAGAAAATTCAGAGGCAAATGGTGCCCCGAGGGGCCCTGCACAGGACTCTGACCAGGGAAGCCAGGGAGCAGATCCGGTATTTACGTGAATAATTTCCAGAGTCCTGGTCAGTTCCCAGATTGGCTGAAGGCTTGGATGTTAGCTCCGATGTGATCAGAAGGTTTTAAAAAGCAAGTTTGTACCCACATTGGAGAAGAAACTGAAGCAGATCAAAAGGTCCTTCAGAAAGCTGGGCTTGCCCACTCGCTCCGCCAGCTTCCAGGCCCTGGGGATGCCTGGGAGCTGCTTTCTGCAGGCCGCCCTGTGTCAGGAGCTGAAGCCTCATCCCAAGGCCACGGTCACAGCACAGCTTTGAGGGTGACAGAACCAAACACTCAGAGTACAAACACCCCGAGGAGACAGAAGGGAAGGAATAAAGGAGTCCAGAACCTGGAGAAGGAAAGCTTTGTGCCTGTTGCTGCAGCCCAAGGTCAGCACAGAGAGCTGCAGACATACTCCACCAGTGGGTGTGAGGGCACCAGAGGCACTGACAGTGATGGATTGCCAAGTGTGAAGGAGCTGGAAGCATTGAAGGCAAGAGAACTGGGTGAGCAGAACTTCAGCAGCAAGGTAGTGCAGAGGGGGCGAGAGTTCTTTGAGGACAACGGGAACTTCTTGTACAGAATTTGAACTGGAGCCTGGCTGGTGGAGGTGTCATGTAAAACACAGCTGAGCGAGCATATTGGAGCTGCCTGGACTTCTGTGTGTGGATGGTCCACCTTGGAAATGATGAGCCTGAAAATGGAAGGAGCCGCTTGGATTTCAATCTGATAAGGGACGGTGAACTTCACAGGGCAGATGTATATGCGGATATTCTGACCATGTGGATATTCAGTACTCACCCTTCTTGCTTAGGCTTTCTATGTGTCAAAACCAGCCTGTGTCACATATGTTAGGAGTTTGTTGTCTATACAATATGTGTATGGGAGGAATTGAAAAGTGTTCTTTCTGACATCGTTTACTTCTTGATTAATGAACACTAACAGTTCTGGAGCTGCTTAGTCAATTGGTTGTATTCATTTTGTGCAAAGTAAAGTGAAATGCAGCAAAAAAAAACAACATATATGCATAGTCCATGGACATAGACAATAATGTGCTGAGTGCCTAGAAATGGTGGGGGCAGGGTAGAGGGAGGCAAAGAGGAATGAGGATGGGGGAAATTGAGTCTATTTGTAATAGAGGAAACAATAAAAAGATAGTTTTCCCACATTGCATGGCTCAGTGGTTGGGCATGGACCCATGAAACAAGGTATCTCTAGTTGGATTCCAAGTCAGGGCACTTGCCTAGGTTGGGGAGCTCCATCCCTGTGGGGGGCATGTAGGAGACAGCTGATCAATGATTCTCTCTCATCACTGATGTTTCTCTGTCTCCCTCTCTCAAAAAAATCAATAAAAAAAAAAGAAGAGTGTTAAAATTGATTTGATTCAACAACACCAATTTGAGTGAAGACCATCACGTTTTCTCCCAGGTCCTCTAAGCAAAATCATGCCTTGGTCTGTTGTGTAGAAGATGTCCCAGGCACACCTGTGTTCAGGAACAGGAAGCAGCCTGGAGCATGTCGGCCTCACCTTGGTCTGTAGTGTTAGAGTTCATTACTTCATGTTCAAAACGATTTCACTGCACAAGTTCAGAAGATTTAGGGGGTACATTAACTGAAACTGGGGATAATGAAAAAACGTAGGCCTTATGATAGAACAGGAAGGAGCAGAGAGATAAAACAGGAAACAGCAGTCTCCTTTGACTCTCTAGAAACATTGTGGGAAATAAATGTGCCAAAGCGAGGCTGCTGTTAGCTCACTGGGCATTCAGAGTAAAGGAGGCCTTGAGCGCAGGTTCAGGGGTTAGGCCAGGACGAGCTGCCACTGCTCATTGCTACCCTGGTTGCAGGTTGCGTGGGATCCCTGAAAATCTTAGCAGAGCTGGGCAAGCGTGGTTCAGTGGTTGAGTGTTAACCTATGACCCTGCAGGTCACTGATCAATTCCTGGTCTGGACACATGCTCAGGTGGTGGACTGGATTCATATTGTGGTGCATGCAGGAGGCAGCCTATCAGTGATTCTCTCTCATCATTCATCTTTCTCTCTCTCTCTATCCCCCCTCCCTTCCTCACTGAAATCAATAAAAATATAGTTTTGAATGTATATTTTAAATCAATTACACTTACATCAAAGTTTAAAAAATAATTAAAACTTGCCACTTCCCATTATTTTACTATTTTATCATGAATGTTCTTGAGTATATTTGTACCTAATGCATCAGCATGTTTGTAATAAAATATAATGATGTGCTACTGAAATATCCTAGCAGGCCCATGTTCAGTGCCAACATTTTGTCATTTTGAAACTAATCATGATGAGAGTATTTACAACCAGGAATAAGTGGTGGAAAATGTTAGCAACATAGATTGTTAGCAACCATTTTTTCAGAAGAGGTCAGAAAATGTTAGCAACCATTTTTTTCAGAAGAGGTCAGAATTGATCGCCAAAGTCACAAATTTTGGGGTAACAACATTTGTCAACCATCCACAAGTGTCTGCACTGCTTGGGGAAGAGAATGAAGAGGCGCTGCATTATTCGACAAGAGTTGAAGTGAGAGTATTTGAAGATATTAAATCAGGTTACAGAATAGATTTTTATTTGGATGAAAATCCTTACTTCGAAAATAAAGTTCTCTCCAAAGAGTTTCATCTAAATGAGAGTGGTGATCAATCTTCAAAGTCCACTGACATCAAATGGAAATCTGGAAAGCATTTGACGAAACGTTCAAGTCAAACACAGAATAAAGCCAGCAGGAAGAGACAGCATGAGGAACCAGAGAGCTTCTTGACCTGGTTTACTGACCATTCTGATGCAGGTGCAGGTGAGTTAGGAGAAGTCATCAAAGATGACATTTGGCCAAATCCTTTACAGTACTACTTGGTCCTCACATGGATGATGAAGAAGGGGAAGGAGAAGATGATGATGCATACATGAATTCATACACTGGGCCTCTCTCTCTCTCTCTCTCTTCTCTCTCTCTCTCTCTCTCTCTCTCTCTATATATATATATATATATATATATATATATATATATATATATATATATATATATATATATATATATATATATATATATGTATATATGTATATATGTATAAAAGCTTGTTTTAAATCAGTTACATATACATCAAACTTTAAAAAATGTTTAAAACTTATGTTTCCAATAATTCAGCTGTTTAATTATGAATGTTCTTGAGCACATTCATTGCTACTGTGTAAGTATGCTAAAAATCTATCTGTATGAAAGGCTAAGCAACTGGCCAATTTCCTCACAGGTAGCTATGACCTGCAATAACCACCAGGGGGGAGACGCACAACACAGGAGCTGCCCAGTGAGTTGTGGTTACTTGACAGCAGTGGTTCACAGGTAACGCACCCCAGAACCAGAGAGGAGGGAGTCTGATTCTGGGTTGTGTCACCCAAGAACTGCCCTCTCGAAATCCAGCACAACTCGGGGGATGTCGGAGAGCCTGTTTCAGCCCAATCTCCACAGGCCTGGCCCTCGTTTTGAAAGGGAGAAGGAGAGAAACAGCAATCATCTACCCCCTGCATGACCACTCCAGGGTATTCAGGAAGGCATGTGCCCTGCCCTGGAATCAAACCAGTGGTTGAGGGACCCCTCCCATTACACAGATGCCCTTCAAGCCTCGGCACCGCCCCAGGTGCCGCCAGCCCAGGAGGGACTGTGAGAGGTTGGCACTAGGGAGTGTGGGGCCGATCTCACCAAGTCCCACCCCACCAGACACTTCCGGATTAATTTAATTTCAATGTGCATGCATCCATGTACCTGGTCACTAGTAAAATATAATGATGTACTACTGAAATATCTTATGTCCATGTTCAATGCCATCATTTTGACAGTTTGAATGTGGTGAAATTGTCAACTACTGCTAACCTAGACTTCACTTACTGTATTATTAAATGCTTACACTTAAAGAACACTGGTGGAGAATGTTAACAATGCAGATTAAACTATTAAGTGTATGGTACAAGTGGGCTATAAATAGTACATAGGGTAAGAATTTTTTTTTTCCAATTTTTTTATTAAGGTATTATATGTGTACATATCTTACCATTGCCCCCCCACCCCACTCCCATATATGCCCTCACCCCCCAGAGTTTTGCGTCCATTGGTTATGCTTATATGCATGCATACAAGTCCTTTGATTGATCTCTTATCTTCCCCACCTCTCCCTAACCTTCCTGCTGTAATTTGATAGACTGTTTGATGCTTTACTGCCTCTGTATCTTTTTGTTCAAGTTTTTAATGTTCTTTATTATCCATAAATGAGTGAGATAATGTGGTATTTTTCTTTCATTGACTTGCTTATTTCACTTAACATAATGTTCTCCAATTCCATCCAGGTTGCTGCAAATGGTAAGAATTCCTTCTTTTTTATGGCAGCATAATATTCCATTGTGTAGATGTACCATAGTTTTCTGATCCAGTCATCTGCTGATGGGCACCTAGGCTGTTTCCAGATCTTAGCTATTGTAAATTGTGCTGCTGTGAACATAGGGGTGCATATTTCCTTTCTTATTGGTGTTCCCAGTTTCTTAGGATATATTCCTAGGAGTGGGATTACTGGGTCAAATGGCAGTTCCATTTTCAGTTTTTTGAGGACACTCCATACTGTTCTCCACAGTGGCTGCACCAGTCTGCATTCCCACCAGCAGTGCACGAGGGTTCCTTTTTCTCCGCATCCTCGCCAACACTTGTCGTTTGTTGATTTGTTGATGATAGCCATTCTGACAGGTGTGAGATAGTACCGCATTGTTGTTTTGATTTGCATCTCTCGGATAATTAGCGATGTTGAGCATGTTTTCATGTGTCTCTTGGCTTTCCTGCTGTCTTCTTTGGAAAACATTCTATTTAGGTCCGTTGCCCATTTTTTTATTGGATCATTTATCTTCCTTTTATTAAGTAGTATAAGCTGCCTGTAGATGTTGGAGATTAAACCTTTATCAGTGATGCCATTTGCAAATATGTTCTCCCATGCAGTGGGCTTTCTTGTTGTTTTGTTGATAGTTTCTTTTGCTGTAAAAAAGCTTTTTATTTTGATGTAGTCCCATTTGTTTATTTTCTCTTTAGCTTCCATTGCCCTAGGGGCAGTATCGGTGAAGAAGTTCTTTTGACATATGTCTGAGATTTAGCTGCCTGTGGATTCCTCTAGTACTTTTATGGTTTCCCGTCTTATGTTTAAGTCCTGTATCCATTTTCAGTTTATTTTTGTGTATGGCATAAGTTGGTGATCTAGCTTCATTTTTTTGCATGTGTCTGTCCAATTTTCCCAACACCATTTATTGAAGAGACTGTCTTTATTCCATTGTATGTTCATGCCTCCTTTGTCAAATATTAATTGAGCATAGTGGTTTGGATCAATATCTGGATTCTCTATTCTATTCCATTGATCTATATGACTGTTCTTGTGCCAGTACCAGGCTGTTTTGAGAATAGTGGCTTTGTAATACAGCTTGAAATCTGGTATTGAGATCCCTCCTACTTTATTCTTCTTTCTCAGGATTGCTGTGGCTATTCGGGGTCTTTTTTATTCCAGATGAATTTTTGGAGAGTTCTTTTAAGGTCTGTGAAATATGCCGTTGGTATTTTAATGGGGAGTGCATTGAATCTATAGATTGCTTTGGGTAGTATGGACATTTTAATGATGTTGATTCTACCAATCCATGAACATGGTATGTTCTTCCATCTGTTTACGTCTTCCTCTATCTCTTTTTTCAGTGTCCTGTAGTTTTCCGTGTATAGGTCTTTTACCTCCTTAGTTAAGTTTATTCCTAGGTATCTTAATTTTTTTGGTGCGATGGTAAATGGGATTGCCTTTTTAGTCTCTCTGTCTGTAAGTTCACTATTGGTGTATAGAAAGGCCATAGATTTCTTGGCGTTAATTTTGTATCCTGCTACATTGCTGAATTCATTTATTAAGTCTATTAGTTTTTTGACGGAGTCTTTCGGATTTTTTATGTACAATATCATGTCGTCTGCAAATAAAGACAGCTTTACTTGTTCTTTTCCAATTTGGATGCCTTTTATTTCTTCTTCTTGTCTAATTGCAATAGCTAATACTTCCAGTACTATGTCAAACAGGAGTGGTGAGAGTGGGCATCCCTGTCTTGTTCCTGTTCTTAGGGGAAATGTTTTTAGCTTTTGTCCATTGAGTATGATGTTTGCTGTGGGTTTATCATATATAGCTTTTATTATGTTGAGGTATGAGCCTTCTAATCCCACCTTGTTGAGAGTTTTTATCAAGAAAGGGTGTTGGATTTTGTCAAATGCTTTTTCTGCATCAATTGAAATGACTATGTGATTTTTATCTCTCAATTTGTTTATGTGATGTATCACGTTTATTGATTTGCGGATATTGTACCATCCTTGCATTCCTGGGATAAATCCTACTTGGTCATGGTGTATGATCTTTCTGATGTACTGCTGGAGCCGATTTGTTAGAATTTTGTTGAGGATTTTGGCATCTATGTTCATGAGGGATATTGGTCTGTAATTCTCTTTCATTGTGTTGTCTTTATCTGGTTTTGGTATTACGGTGATGCTGGCTTCATAGAAGGAGCTTGGAAGTGTTCCTTCCTCTTGAATTTTTTGGAATAGTCTGAGGAGGATAGGTTTTAGTTCTTCCTTGAATGTTTGGTAGAACTCTCCTGTGAAGCCGTCAGGCCCCGGGCTTTTGTTTGCCGGAAGCTTTTTGATGACTGCTTCAATTTCGTCCATAGTTACTGGCCTATTGAGCTGTTGAGATTCTTCTTGATTGATTTTTGGAAGCTTGTATTTTTCTAGGAATATGTCCATTTCCTCCAGGTTGTCCAGTTTGTTGGAATAGAGCTGTTCGTAGTATTTTGTAACAATCCTTTGTATCTCAGCGGGGTCTGTTGTTATTTCACCTCTTTCATTTCTGATTTTGTTTATTTGGGTCCTCTCTCTTTGCTTCTGGGTGAGCCTGGCTAGAGGTCCACCAATCTTGTTTATCCTTTCAAAGAACCAGCTCTTGGTTTTGTTGATCTTTCGTATTGTTTCTTTGGTCCCTATGTCATTTATCTCCGCTCTGATCTTTGTTATTTCCTTCCTTCTGGTTACACTGGGCTTTTCTTGCTGCTCTTTTTCTAGCTCTTGGAGTTGTAGGGTTAGGTAATTTATTACCATTGTTTCTTGTTTTTTGCAATAGGCTTGTAAAGCTATGAACTTCCCCCTCAAGACTGCTTTCGCTGTGTCCGTTAGATTTTGGATTGTTGTGTTTTCATTGTCATTTGTTGCCATGATGTTTTTTATTTCTTCCTTGATCTCTCTGGTGACCCAGTCCTTGTTTAATAGCATGCTGTTTTGTCTCCATGTGTTTGATTTCTTTGGATTGTATTTATTGTAGTTGATTTCCAGTTTTATGCCACTGTGATCTGAGAAGATGCTAGATATAATTTCTATCTTCTTGAATTTGAAGAGACTTTGCCTGTGACCCAGCATATGGTCTATCTTTGAAAATGACCCATGTGCACCTGAGAAGAACGTATATTCTGTGGTTTTGGGGTGAAATGTTCTGAAGATGTCAATTAATTCCATCTGGTCTAGTGAGTCATTTAAGATTGCTGTTTCTTTGCTGATTTTTTGTTTAGAGGATTTGTCCAATGGTGATAGTGGGGTATCAAAGTCTCCTACTATGATTGTATTGCTATTAATCTCTCCCTTGATATCCTCCAGGAGTTTTTTTATGTATTTGGGTGCTCCTATATTGGGAGCGTATATGTTTACAAGAATTATTTCTTCTTGTTGGATTTCTACCTTTAGTATTATGAAGTGGCCTTCCTTATCTCTTGTTATGGCATTGACTTTGAGGTCTAATTTGTCAGATATAAGTATTGCTACCCCAGCTTTTTTTTCATTTCCATTTGCCTGGAAGATATTTTTCCATCCCTTCACTTTCAATCTGTGTGAGTCTCTTGTTCTGAGGTGGGTCTCTTGTAGACAGCATATATATGGGTCATGCTTTTTTATCCATTCAGCCACTCGATGTCTTTTACTTGGAGCATTTAGTCCATTTACATTTAAAGTTATTACTGAAAGGTATTTGTTTGTAGTCATATCTATTTTTATGTCTGTATTCCTTCTTACCTGTTTATTTCTTCTTTTTACAGTATTCCCTTTAGCAATTCTTGCATTGCTGGTTTGGTGGTGATAAACTCCCTGAGTCTTTTTTTGTCTGCGAAGCTCCTGATTTCCCCTTCAATTTTGATTGATAGTCTTGCTGGATATAGTAATCTTGGATTCAGTCCTTTGCTTTGCAACACTTTGTATACCTCCTTCCATTCACTTCTAGCTTGTTGTGTTTCTGTTGAGTAATCATTTGACAATCTGATGGGTGTTCCTTTGTAGGTAACTCTCTGTCTCTCTCTTGCCGCCTTTAAGATTTTCTCTTTATCATTTATATTTGCCATTGAGATTATGACATGTCTTGGTGTGGGTCTTTTGGGGTTGATCCTGCTTGGGACTCTCTGTACTTGCGTAACTTTTATCTTTCCCATATCCGGGAAGTTTTCTGTCATTATTTCTTCCAATAGATTTTCTAATCCATGCTGCTCTTCTTGTCCTTCTGGCAGCCCTATTATGCGCATGTTACTTCGCTTCATGTTGTCCCGAAGCTCTCTTAGGCTTTCCTCCTGCTTTTTAATTTTTTTCTTCAATTGCTGTTCAGATTGAGCTTGTTTCTGTACCTGATCTTCTAACTCACTAATTCGGTCCTCTGCTTCTTGTAGTCTACTGTTGAAACTTTCCATGGTGTTTTTGATTGTAGCTATATCACTTTTCATTTCTTCCTGATTCTTGCATAGTTGTTGATTTTCTCATCCATCCGATGTATAAATTCCACGACCATTACTCTGAACTCCTTTTCGGTCATGTTGCAAGCTTCAGTTTCACTAATTTCCTTTCTTGGCAACTCCACATTTTATTTCGTTTCCCCATTCTGGCTATCACCAGAAAGCTCAAGCTTCCGTTTGTGTGGACCTCGGCCGTGCGCTGTGGGGACTTCGCTCCACCCGAGTTTCACTGAAGTGCTCTGACACTAGGACGTGTGGCTGCCTTTGGTTGGTGGGAACCAGACTTGCCCAGGGTCAGTGTCCCCAGTGTTCCGTGTGGTCTCGTGTGCACACTTAGAATCAGGGGGCCCTGTCAGCACCACACTGTTGGTATGTGCTGAA
>JAJQQW010000024.1:31136171-31160610 GCA_025583905.1 Ia io | reverse complement strand
TGTGGGGAGTACGGGAAGAGACTGGACAAAAATCATACACCTATGGATAAGGACAGCGGGGGGGGGGGGGTAAGGGCAGAGAGGGACTGGGAACCGGGTGGTGGGAAAATATGGGGGGGGAAAGGAGAAACAATTGTAATCTGAACAATAAAGATTTATTTAAAAAAGATGACATCCTGGGACAGATTGCAAGATTATCCTTCCTCTACCTTTGACTTCTTGCCTGTTGAGCAACTACATTATGTGAACAACCTAGAGCGGCCAGGGAATACACAATACCATTAGATTATTCTGCCAATGACGTCAGCTACACAAAACAGTTTTGGAGGTCCTGAGAATGTCTGCACATAAAGGCCACACAAGCCACAGGCCCCAGAACATCTGTGGCCTTATGTTCAGAAAAGGCACTTATCATCTAATTTACTGCAGGTATTCCCACTCACTATTGAAACAGTGTTTCTGTCCTAATTGTGGTTCCACCTCAGAGACTTACAACAAATGACACCAGCATATGAAATTTCATACTTCCTGGCACATGTTTCCTTTGCAGGACATGGAGAGCAGGTTCCCTAAACATTGCTGAGGCCTATGTATTACATACTGTGAACAGGGAACATGATTCATATTGGTAACAGAAGCAGAGCAAAGGTCTCACCTTCACAGTGACCTTTGCCCTCACCAATAATCGAGGCACTAGGCTGAAAATTAAATGCACAAAGTCACGTGGTCTTTCTTTTCAGGCCATGGGTCGCAATAAACAATAAGCCAATATTGGACAAAAAGTGATTTCCCGACATTATGTTGTCCCTTTCAAATCACATACACTTTTGGATAAACACAATATCTATTCATCTCTACATGCTGAAAGATCACATTTGTGTTTGCAAATCATCTGTGGCAGTGAATAAAACCAAAATTAAAGGTACAAATGTAAAAACACCTTTAAAAAGATTCTAAACTAGAGGCACAGGAGAACAAGGGGTTTGCAGGTTGGTGAATAAGAATCCCCCCAAATGTATCAAAGCATAATGTGAGTACCACTATGTCCCTGAAACAGATGGCACTACTTAGCTGAGAAGGGGTGCTCTGGATGAACACTGGGTCAGGTCCATTCTTTCGTCACAGAGAAATGAATGAAGATATTGCCAAGAGCTTGGAGGAACCATAATTATTTCCAGCAGAAGTGAGAACACAGAATACATTCCCCTGAGCACCCAGGGGTGGTGATGGATGCACACTCCTCAGGTGAGTCAGGTGTTAGAGGTGAAATCTCTTCAGCGACAAAGAGACAGTGACAGCATTGGGGTGGTAGGTCTGGGCATGTTAGCAAGTACAATGCAGCTCCTTCAAATCTCATTTGTACCTCAAATTTATGAGGAATCTAGCAGAGTGTATGTTCCCATAAAAGGGGTTTACATTCATGGAAAGGGTCTCTTAGAGCCCCTTAAGTGTTCTTATAATAAGTGAGAAAAATAAACCATTTCCTGCACATTTATGGCTTTTCTCCAGTGTGAACTCTGTGGTGTCTAGTGAGGTGAGACCTTACACTGAAATGCTTACCACATTCATTACACTCATATGGCGTTTCTCCAGTGTGAACTCTTTGGTGTATAGTGAGGGTAAACCTTCGATTGAAATGCTTCCCACATTCACTACACTCATATGGCTTTTCTCCAGTGTGAACTCTGAGGTGTACAGTGAGGTGAGACTTTCGATTGAAATACTTCCCACATTCACTACACTCATATGGCTTTTCTCCAGTGTGAACTCTGTGGTGTCTAGTGAAGTCAGACCTTTGACTGAAGGACTTCCCACAGTCACTGCACTTATACCGCTTTTCTCTAATGTGAACTCTGTTGTGTTTAATGAGAGCAGTGCTTTCTCTGAAGACCTTCCCACAATCATTACACTCACAGGGCTTTCTACAGTGTGAACTCTCCCATGTTGTAGGTGGTTGAAGATTTGTCTGAACACTTTCCCACATTTATTATACTCATAAATCATATCTCCAGAGCTGAGACCTTTCTGATAAGCAACTTTCTGTTTCTGGCTGGCAGCTGTTTCACATTCAACCCACTGGTGATGTCTTTTTCCACTGAGACATTCCTGTGAACTCTCATTGTTACTGTGTGGCTCCTCAGTGTTAAGAGTGGCCTGGTGCTGCAGAAGCCCTGAGATGTCTGGGGAGTCCACCCCAACCTCAGTACGGGCTTCAGGCACCCCAGAGAAGTAGAACCAGCAAGTTGTCACAAGCAAAGCTCTCTCCATATCTTCTATCCAGGGATTCTCTCCACAGGCATCCTTCTGCTGCTGGTGAGGGTTTGCACTGAAACACAAGTCTCTCACACATGCATCACTTAAAAACACATCCTTCTCAAAGTATGCCACTTGTAACTCAGTCAGGTGCAAAATATCTTTTAACACTGAGAAGCACGGCTTACACAGATGGTCCTCTGGGTGGCTGCAGCTGTCTTTGAAGCCTTGACCTGAGAATCTCCTATAGGTACACTGTGCTCAGAATACGCCTCCTCCATCATCCATTTTATACCAAGGACCTGAAAACAGAGGAATGATGTTGACTGTGGTGACAGAGGGAAGTCCCATTATAAAACTGTGTTGCACATAATATATTGGTCTCATGCAATTGGCTGAAAATAAAAGTCCTGAAAGACGAATTAATAAGATGAATTAATGTGAAGTTCTTGACCACTGAAGATCACAAAACAAGAGAGACTTCAACAGAAATAGAGCAAAAACATGGCAAGCACCACATGGAAGAGAAGCGGACTGTCCAGCTCATTCTGCTGCTAACAGCATTCAGTACATCTTCTCTGCTGGTGACGTGGGCAAGTTGTTCAGAAGGTTGGTAACATCTCATTCCAAGTAAAATTCAATACGCAAGTAGCTGGTGTTGGAGGGGTATTTAAGCATGTATGTGCTCCTTATAACATTTGCATAGGTCCATGTTGTAGTATACTACAGAAAGAGATGTGCAGGGAAATAGGTGATGTAAAAAGGACACAATGCCGAAGGTAGACAATGCTAGGAAGTCAGGAATGAATTGACAAGTCAGCAAAGTGTCAAGTGTGGAAAAGAAAGGTATAAATGCGGTGTGGCCATTGGAACCTGCACCAAACACTGTTGTACAAGAGCAGGTTCCTGGTATAATCTGAACACCATCCTTACGTCATACCACTCCCCAGTTGCCACTCAGCTGGGCTAAGCATCCTCTAGGACAGTGATGGGCAACCTTTTGAGCTTGGTATATCAAACTTTGCCAAAAAAACTGAGCGTAAGTCGGATAGTGTGTCACTTTGAGGAAAAAACATTATTTCGCAAATGTTTCATCCTCAGGAGCAACAAATGTTTCATCCTCAGCATGCGGCCGCCTCAGAATTGAACCTGGGACCTTTCAGTGCTGACACGCGTGTGATAGGTTCGCCATCACTGCACTAGGACCTGGGGTTCACCCTTTACCTCCTTTTCTAGAAGTATGTCCAAAGTAAATATTCTGAGTATCAATAAAAAGACAACAAAGGTGAGCAGCCATCACTTGCCCATAGCATTCAGCTTGCAATGATATCCAGGGAAGGTAATATTACAAACAATAATTGGAGGGTCTTACAAGAACAGCCCCTGGTTCATGTATGTAAAGAAGATAACTGACACAGGGTCTTTATCGACAGGAAAGTTGCAGAATTGGAAGCCCTGGATCTGGATAGAGTCACCCTACCTGGAGTGGAAGAGGAGGAGGGACCCATTAAGTTGTCTGTAAGAATGCTGACACCCAGACACTTCCTGCAGTTTCTGAGGCAACTGGTGTTAGGGAGGTTTATGGAGTCTATTGCTCAGGGCTCTCTGCACAGCTCAGCACTGGCAGCCACAGCCCATTTGACAAGAGAGTGGGGGAAATTAGCTGAGCCCACAGTCTGGCTTAGAGAGAGAGAGTGCTAAGTCTGGAGAATAAATAAATAGTGGGCATCACTTCATGACACTAGGAGAATTGTGAAGATCTTACCTATGAATGATACAAGTGCAAACACTTCCAGCATCACATCACAGTACAGACGTCTCTGAGCCTCATCAAGGATCTTCCACTCCTCCTAAGAGAAGGCAATGGCCACATCCTCAAAGTTCATATCCTGTCATAATGGGCACAGAATATCCCATGATAAGATTCTGTCTTGAGATTCCAAGTTTGCCATATTACCCACCCTGCACATGCATATGCTCCCCTACTCCCCCCATCAGAGAAGAAAGCAGCCCTTGGTCCCATTAAAGTCAATCTCTCCTTATATTCTTACTGATGCTGTGTCTTCCCATAACAATAAAGGCAGATGAACAGATACAAGTTACCTGTGTTCTCATTCTCAAATAGGAGTCACACTGCCCCCTTTCAATAATAGTTGGTGTCAGGAACACAGGGTAGGAGGAGACGTTGCACATAATGAGAATGTGATGGATTTGACTCTGGTCTTGTTAGGCAATACCCATGTTGTCCTCCAAATTGTCCCTCCAAGACACCAAACAACATGGTAATGCCCATTGCACTTCTGACTCCAATCCCAGTTTGCTGAAGCCATCACTCTGCATTACCTGCTGCCCATAGTTCTGTGATCCACACTTGTCTCACACAGCTTATTCCCAGAGACACAACTTTACTGGTAACACAAGTAAGCCATGATGAGGACAGGGTGTTTTCTAATCAGTTTCTTTCCCAAAATTCTAGTTCACCACCTCTGTAATACATTTCTCTCTCACCCTTCTCTCTTCTCCTTTCCCCAGGCTGGTGGGGATTTTCAAGTGCAGGTGACACTGATGTATGCTATCTCATTCCTAGTGTTCACTAGGTCAGCCCTCAAGAACAAATGGCAGGTGGGCACATATATGTCCTCTAAGCTCTACACTTGTCATGTAGCATCACAGCAACCCATCTCGTTAGAAATTATCTTAAAATCCCCCATATCATATCATAAAGACATCATCAGAGATGGACTCCCTTTTCATTCATTTGTACATCCATGCTAGTGTCCGGCCGCTTTGCTTTTAGTCCCAGGGACCACACTGATGTCATCATCCCCTGTGTGTGATTGTGCAGCTCAGCCCGGGTTCCCCACCTGCCACACTGACATAGAGGGCACCTCCCATACTGTTCTCTGGGTCACTGCATGCTCTGCCCTCAAGAGAACCTTGGCTGCTTGTCCTCACAGGTCCCTAGGCTGTGCTGGTGTTCAGATGTGTGTGGACTGACAAGGTGATTAAAACATATATATTGATTTCAGAGATAGAGAAATCAGGATATATAATATATATATATATATATATATATATATATATATGCACACTAATAAAAAAGTAATATGCTAATTCAACTGGGAGACCTTCTGGATATCCTTCTGGATAAACCCTGGGGCTTGGCTGTCCTGTAAACCACCCCCAAACAACTCTCAGCCCTTTGCCCAGGCCAGACACACACCCCAGTGGGTCCCCAAACCCTGATGGTAGCGTGGCCAACCTGCAAACAGCCCTCAGCCCCTTGCCCAGGCTGGCAATGCCCCCATTGGGGACCCCCAAGTTGATGGGGGCATGCCTGGCCTGCATACTACTCCAGTTCCTCACCCAGGCGGGCACCGCTCCCAGTGGGGACCCCTACCATGATGGGGGCATGGCTGGCATGCAAACTGCCCCAGGCCCCTCACCCAGGCCAGCCCCGCCCCGCAAGGGGAACCCACACTCTGATCAGGGACCCCCTTCAAGGCACACCAGCTGGCCCCCACCGGTGCACCAGACCTCTATCTATACTAACAAAAAGGTAGTATGCTAATCATGGAGACATGCTGGATGTCCTTCAGGACAAAGCCATGGTGGCGGGGCCAAGGCAGAGACAGTTAGGGGTGATCAGGCCAGGAGGGGTGGGCATTTGGGGGTGATCAGGCCAGGAGGGGTGGGCTTTTGGGGGTGATCAGGCAGGCAGGGGGCGCCATTGGGGGTCCAGGCCAGGAGGGGGGTAGTTAGGGGCAAGCAGGCTGGCGGGAGGACAGTTGGGGGCGATCAGACCAGCAAGGTGGGCCGTAGGGGGCGAGAAGGCCAGCGGTGTGGGGCAGTTGGGCACGAGGAGGCTTGCGTCAGAATGGTTAGGGGCGATCAGGCAGGCAGGCAGGTGAGCGGTTAGGAGCCAGCGGTCCTGGATGTGAGAGGGATGTCCGACTGACATCCCTTAAGGGGTCCCAGATTAGAGAGGGTGCAGGGCCAGTCTGAGGGACACCCCCTACCTCCAGTGCATGAAACTCATGCACTGGTCCACCAATACACACACACACAGACACACTGGTCCACTAACACACACACACACACACACACACACACACACACACACACACTGAGTGGCCAGATTGTTATGATCTCTGAACACATAATGATCTGGCCACTTAGTGTATATCGTACATAATAAAAAGCTAATATGTAAATTGTCCCCTCGACCTGGCGTTCGACCACCAGGCAGGCCAGCCAACCGCCATGTCCCCACCCGCTGGCCAGACCCCACCCATCACCTATGCAGGAATTCATAATTCATGCACCGGACCTCTAAGACACACACACACACACACACACACACACACACACACACACACACACACACACACACACATGCACACGCACATGCACACGCACACACACACACACACAATGTGTGGCCTGATTATTATGCGTTCAGAGGTCATAATAATCTGGCCACTCAGTATATCTTACCTAATAATAGACATGTAAATTGACCGTACTTTCGCTACACCCACAGCCAATCAGAGTGAGTATGCAAATTAAACTAAAAACATGGCAGCAGCCCCGCCCCCTAGCCGCTCCTGGCCTGTGAGAGTTGGAGAAGTCAGGCGTCAGAGCCTGAGGCTGGCTGCAGCCAGAGACCAAGAAGCTGCATGCCCCGTGATCCCAGGCTGCAGCCTGCCTCAGAAGCCTCACATCCACCTGCCCCATGTCCTGGGGGATCCTGAGAAACTGGGCCCCAGCGCCTGAGGCTGGGTACATCCCTGGGAGACGAAGAAGCCGCCTGCCCCGGGATCCCAAGCTACAGCCAGCTGGAGAAGCCGCCCACTCCATGTCCACCCCCCCACATCCTGGGGGAAACTGAGAAACCTGGCCCCAGCGCCTGAGGCTGGCTGCATCCACGGAGACCAAGAAGCCGCCTGCCCCGTGATCCCAGGCCACAGCCAGCACCAGAAGCCTCATGTCCTCCTGCCCCACGTCATGAGGGAGACTGAGAAACCGGGCCCCAGCACCTGAGGCTGGATGGGACCTGGGAGACAAAGAAGCCGCCTGCCCCGTGATCCCAGGCTGCAGCAAAAAGGCCAGCAGGGTGGGATAGTTGGGAGCGAGCAGGCTAGCAAGCAGAGTGGTTAGGGGCAATCAGGCAGGCAGGTGAGTGGTTAGGAGCCAGCAGTCCTGGATTGCAAGAGGGATATCCTACTGCCTGTTTAGGCCTGATCCCACAGGGTATCCCAGATTGGAGAGGGTGCAGGCCAGGCTGAGGGACATTCCACCCCGCCCCCAAGCATGAAATGCATGCACTGGGCCACTAGTGTATATATATATATACACTGAGTAGCCAGGTAATTATGATCTCTGAATGCATAATAATCTGGCCACTCAGTATATATCCTATATAATAAAACATTAATATGCAAATTGTCACTTCAACCAGCAGTTCAAACAGCAGGCAGGCTGGCCAACTGCCCATGTCCCCTCCTCCTGGTCAGGCTGGCCGGACCCCACCCATGAATGTATTCATGCACCAGGGGTCTTATATATATACACACTGAGTGGCCAGAGTATTATGCATTCAGAGATCATAATAATCTGTCCACTGTGTGTGTGTGTGTGTGTGTGTGTGTGTGTATTTTTTTTAATTTCTTTTAGAGATTTTTTATTGAGAGAGAGAGGAAGGGAGTGACAGAGAGCTAGAGAAACATCTATGAGAGAGAAACATCGACCAGCTGCCTCCTGCACACCCCCACCGGGGATGTGCCCGCAACCAAGGTACATGCCCTTGTAATTTGGGACCCTTCAGTCCGCAACACCGACGCTCTAACCACTGAGCCAAACCGGTTTTCAGCTGTGTGTGTATATTTAGCGAGAGAGAGAGAGAGAGTGAGAGAGATCTATTTTTTGTTCCATTAATTTTATACATTGTTGTAATTGATATACATATAGTAGGACTTTGGGTTACATTGGAGATCTGTTCCTATGGCGCAACATAATGCAATTTTCGCTGTTAAGTCACCCACCTACATAAGTCACTCACATGGCACACATACACAGCAGAAATGAAGTGAAACAGTAAAAAAAAATTAAAAGAAAAATAACAATTCCTGACCTTTACTTATCTTACCTAATAATAGACAAACATGTAAATTGACCGTTCCTTCGATACTCACAGAGCCAATCAGGATGAGTATGCAAATTAACCCAACTAAGATGGCAGCTAATTTGCATAAGTAGGCACCCAGCAGCCTTCATCCGGGAACAGGGAACATTTTCACCACACAGAGCGAGAGGGAGCCAGCAATCAGAGCCAGTGGGAGCCAGCGATCAGAGCGAGAGGGAGCCAGCCATTGGAGCGAGAAGGAGCCAGCCATTGGAGCGAGAGGGAGCCAGCAATTAGAGCCAGCGGGAGCCATCGATCAGAGGGAGAGGGAGGCATTGAGAGCAAGCGATCAGAGCAAGAGGGAGCCAGCCATCGGAGGGAGAGGGAGCCATCCATCGGAGGGAGAGGGAGCCAGCCATCAGAGGGAGGAAGCCAGAGATTGGAGCGAGAGGGAGCCAGTGATCAGGGTGAAAGGGAGCCAGTGATTGGAGGGAGCTGGAGGGCCCCATAGGCTTTAGGACTGGGCAGGGGCAGAGCCAGTGATTGGAGGGTGCTGGAGGGCATCTGCCCAGGCCCAAGACTTTAAGTACCAGCAGGGGCAGAGCCAGAGATCAGTGTGAACTGAGTTTCTAATCTACTTGATAAATGTACCTTTTCTGATTCCTCATTGGCTAAGCTCCCTGTATGCCACTGGTACTATTCTTGTAACTTGGGTAATAAGAATCCAAAAAGGGGATCTAGGATTTTTTCACTACACTTCTGGAGAAAAAAAAAAGGTCCGCTGCTGGAGGGCTAAGAAATGTCATATCCTGCCCTAGCTGGATTGGCTCAGTGAATAATGCATTGGCCTACCAACAGCAGGGTCTGGGTTCAATTCTGATCAAGGGCATGTACCTAGGTTTTAGGGCCCAGGTCAGGGCTCATGCAGGAGGCAAACAATCAAAGTTTTCCTTTCACTTTAATGTTTCTCTCTGTCTCTCCCTTTTTCTTCCACATTCTCTAAAAATCAATGGAAACATATTCTCAGGTGAGGATTAAAAGAAAAAGAACGAAATGTCATATGCTATGAAAGACACATCGTGAAAATGCCTAAAGAAAGTTGTCATTTTTTCATGATGAAGGGACTGGAGTCCGTGTTGATGAAAACACCTTGGTGGTTGCAGTGGCTGGCGGTGGCTGCAGCAGCGGGGTGATGGGGCTGGTGCCTTCCCCTGATCAGCCCAGTTTCCTCCATAAAGGGAGCGGACCTACGCAGATGTAGGACATACCCTGAGTGCTTCCAGTATGTGAGAGGGGGCAGGCTGGGCTGAGGGACAACCCCCCATCCCCCGCCCGTGCACGAATTTTGTGCACTGGGCCCCTGGTGGTAAATAAATAATAAAAAGCATAAAGTACATACCTACATATAAGGGTAAATACTGGATTATCCTTACATTTACTACTGTAGTTGCCTTGCACACTGGACGTTGCGGGTCACTAAATAAATAATAAAAAGTGGGGAAAGACTGGCTTTACTACTAGGCTGCATTGCAAAGTGGGGAGGAGGTTTGAGGAGAGTTTGAGAGGCAGAACTTGCAGAAGATGCATGTGATACTGGGTCAGGTGAGTCCGGAGAGGCAGAAACTGCAGAAGGTGCTGAAGATCCTGGGTCAGGTGAGTCTGGAGAGACAGAACCTGCAGAAGATGCATGTGATACTGGGGTAGGTGGTCCGGAAAGGCAGAACCTGCAGAATGTGCTGGAGATACTGGGTCAGGTGAGTCTGGAGAAGCATATGAGGTAGAGGGTACGGGATCTGTTGCAGGCCTCTCCACCTCCTTAAAATAATGTTCAAGGCTAGTCTGGATGGATATCTTCTTCTTGTCCTCCCAAATCTCCTTGTAACACCGCAGGCTATCCATGACCCCTCTGGCAACCTTAGTGTGCCTGTCAATGTTGGGGTCCTGAGCCTCAAACCTTGCCAAGGCATCCTCTATCATGGCAAAGGCCCCTGCTAATTCCTTGCTTGTAAATCTCCTGGGCTCTGGGGTCGGTGTGTCTTCCTCTTCAATGAACTGGTGTTTCAGTTGAGTGAGGTCCTCGGTAGATAGCTCCTCTCCATGAGATGCCAGCAGCTCTGTGACATCCTCAGCCTCCACCTCCAAATCAAGCTGCTTACTCAACTCAACAACATTCTTGATGACAACCTCAACTGAATCCTCAAAGCCATGGAAATCGTTCACAAACTGGGGACACAATTTTTTCCAAACACCATTCAAGTTCGTCTGCTTAACTTCATCCCAAGAATCAGAAATGTTTTTTACAGCAGAAAGAACATTGTAAGATTTGCAAAAGTCATTGAGAGTCAACTCTTTATCCTTCTTCATTGCCGTAACAGCCATAGCAAATGTCCTTCGGAGGTAGTAGGCCTTGATAGAGGCAATGACACCTTGGTCCATAGGCTGTAAAAGGGAGGTGGTGTTAGGTGGAAGGTAAACCACCTTGACATTTGGATGAATGTCATTCAAATCGGCAGGGTGACAAGGGGCATTGTCCAGCACTAGCAACACCTTAAAGGTCTGCCCCCTAGAAGCACAGCGGTCCTTGACTTCTGGCAGAAAATGGTTGGTGAACCAGTCCTCAAATACGCTAAGTGTCACCCATGCCTTCTTGTTAGATTTCCAGATGACAAGTAGTAGACCCTTCCATATGCCCTTGATTGCTCTTGGATTCTCGGCCAGACACACCAAGGGCTTCAGCTTGAAGTCACCAGCAGCATTCGCCCCAAGTAGCAAAGTCAATCTCTCCTTGCTGGCTTTATGGCCTGATGCTGTCTTCTCCTCCTTGGCAATGTACTTACGTGTAGGCATATGCTTCCAGAACAAGCCTGTCTCATGCACATTAAACACTTGTTTATCACAGTTACCGTCCTCCGTAATTATCTCAGCCAACGCACTAGGAAAATGTCCTGCTGCTTTAGCATCATCACTAGCAGCTTCCCCTGGCACCTTAAGATTATGCAAATTAGCACGAGCCTTAAAACGCATAAACCAACCTTTGCTAGCCACAAACTCTTCACTTTCACTCCCTTCCCCTTTTCTTTTTTCAAGGCCTCAAACAATCTTTTAGGCTTCTACTGAATCAACATCAGGCTAACTGGGATATGCCGTTGATACTGCTCATCCAGCCAAAGCACTAATAATCTTTCCATCTCAATAATGAGACCACTACGCTGCTCTGTAACCACAGTTGATTTCATAGGAGCAGATCCTTTCACATGTTCAAGGATACACTTTTGATCGTCGATGATTGACGAGACATTTGTAGGACTTTGGCCAAGCAACCGGTCGATGTTCGTAGGTGTTTCGCCCTTTTCTGAGCGTCTTATTATGTCTACTTTCACTTCCATTGAGAGGGCTTTCCTTCTTTTTGTAGCTCTGCCATCAGAAGAATCTGCCTTATGCTTAGTAGCCATAAGGAAGGGCAAAAATTGTTTAAAATAACAATACAAACAAGAGAGAGCAAATGAAGCACAATCCAAAACGGCTTATAAATGGCGACTGAATGACAGCGTCTTCCTTGTATAGCGCCGCGTGGTGACTTATTCATCCACTCCGCTGGCCAACTAGTTCCCGGGCGAACTTCGTGCAAACGCCTTACATCGAATGACAGAACTTTTTTTTATATAAATAAATTGCAGATGGCGACGTAAGCACAAAACAACGTATGTCGAGTCCGAAGTAACCCGGGGACTGTCTGGAGAAAGAGAAAGAGGGAGACAACTATTTTTTTTCCATTAATTTTATACATTCTTTGATTAACTCTAGTAATTGATGTGACAAGGGTTGGAACTTGTAACCTTCCGTTATTGAAATTATTCGCTGACCCTCTTAGCTGTTTGCCCTCGGTCAGACATTTTAAGTAACAACCCAGTAATGTACCTGAGAATAGATAGATATAAAAGCCATCATGATGACAGATAGTGGTGGAAGGCTGAAGGCTAGAATAGCATTCATTGGATTTCAAAAGTGTCTTTTTTCTAAGGAAATATTTAAAGTAAGCTATATCAATGTAAGACTGTATTATTATTATTTTTTAAGTATATTTTATTGATTTTTTACAGAGAGGAAGGGAGAGGGACACAGAGCTAGAAACATCGATGAGAGAGAAACATCGACCAGCTGCCTCCCGCACACCCCCCACCGGGGATGTGCCCGCAATAATGTACATGCCCTTGACCGGAATCGAACCTGGGACCCTTCAGTCCGCAGACCAATCCACTGAGCCAAACTTTTTCCTATGAGGTAATTGCATTAAATTTTATAGGCCGAGAATTAAGCACTGATAAGGTCAGTAGGAACCTGTATCAGCAATGCAGGCATGCAGGGAAACACCAAAAGTGTATTTTTTTTAATGTCCATTTTATTTTATTTTTATTTATCTTTTTTTTTAATATATTTTATTGATTTTTTACAGGGAGGAAGAGAGAGGGATAGAGAGCCAGAAACATCAATGAGAGAGAAACATCGATGAGCTGCCTCATGCACAACCCCCACCGGGGATGTGCCCGCAACCAAGGTACATGCCCCTGACAGGAATTGAACCCGGGACCCTTCAGTCCACAGGCCGAAGCTCTATCCACTGAGCCAAACCGGTTTCAGCTTAATGTCCATTTTAAATAAATTCTACTTAAATCAATCTTTAGAAAAGGTTTAATCTTGATGCTTCCCAATAATTTACAGTTTTATTGTGAAAAATTTTGAATATATTTGTTACTACTGAATCAGCGTAATGAAAATAAAATATAATGATGTACTACTGAAATATATTATCATGTCCATGTTCAAAATCATCATTTTGGCTGTTTGAACCTCACAAGGATGAGAGTATTTACACCAGGATATTAATAAAGATTACAAACTTCCCATAATCAGTACACGCATATAGCCTTTTCTCTAATGTGAACTCTCTTGTGGATAAGGAGGTGATTATTGCAGGTAAAAGATTTCCCACATTCACTACACTCATAAGGTTTTGCACCACTGTGAACTCTCTGGTATTGAGTGAAGTTACTGCATTGCCTAAAGGACTTCATACAGTGAATACATTCTTAGGGCTTTTCTCCACTGTGAACTCTGTGGTGTTGAATGAGGGTAAACCTGTGTGTAAATGACTTCCCACAGTCGTTATGCTCATGGCTTTTCTCCAGTGTGAACTCTCCTGTGGATAAGGAGGTGATTATTGTGGGTAAAAGCTTTCCCACCTTCACTACACTCATAGGTTTTCACCAGTGTGAACTCTCTGGTGTGAAGTGATGGTAGTGCTTTGATTGAAGGACATCCTGCAATCGCGACACTCATACAGCTTTTCTCCAGTGTGGACTTTGTGTTTTTGAATGAGTTTGGACCTCAGGATGACGGACATCCCATGATCACTACACTCCTATGGCTTTTCTACAGTGTAAACTCTTCTATGACGAATGAGGTTAAAGATTTCTCTAAAAGATTTCCCACATTTTTTACACTTATAATTCACTTCATAAAGGTCAGGCTACTGAAGATCACAAAACAAGGAAGACCTCAAACGAAATGACACACTCATGGCAAGCACCACATGGAAGAGAATCAGGATTTTCAGCTCATTCTTCTGCTAACAGTGTTCAGCATGGTTTGTCTGCTGGTGACATGGAAAGCTGTGCTGAAATATGATTATGTCTCATTGCAATAATATCTCTCTCTCTCTCTCTGTATATATCTCTATCTCTATCACTATATCTATATCTATATATACGTACACAAGGGTAATATGCAAAGTGTCCCCTCGGGAGTTAAAACAGGAGAACAATCTCTAGCAATGATGTGCGCTGACCACCAAGGGACAGTGCGGAACATGATGGGTGACCAATGGCAGCAGCAGGGTGCTGAGGGAGGGAGGAAAAGAGGAGGCGGGCAAGTGGGGGGAACCATGCTGTGGAAGTAAGCGTGCAGTGAGGGATGGAAGAGGTGGGGAAGCAGGGAATCTGATTGGCCCTGATCACTGGCTAGGCCTAGGGACCCCATGAACAAATTTCATGCGCCAGGTCTTTAGTATTCAATAAATTAGTAGCTGGTGTTAAAGAACTATTTAAGCTTGTGTGTACATCTCATAACACATGTACAGGTCAATGTTAGAGAATACTGAAGACGGAGCAATGCAGAGGAACAGGTGATGCAAAAAGGACACACAGGTGAAGGTACTCAAAGGCTAGGAGGTCACAGGTGAAATGACAAGTCAGCACAGTGTCATGTATGGCAGAGAAAAGAAAGAAATGTGCTACTACTCATGGTACTTGCACCTAAACACTGTTGGAAATGAGCAGGTGCTTGGTATCATCTAAACACCACCCTTATTCCATATCTAGCCCACATGTGCAACTCAACAGGGCCAGGCCTCTTCTGAGACCATCCTGCATGTTGACCCTGTAAAAAAATATCAGGGTTCATCCTGCATATTCCTCTCTACAAATATGTACAACAGAAATATTCCAAATATTAATGATATATGACAGGGATGGGCAGCAGCACAGGCCTAGAGCCATTCGGCTTGCAATCGTATTTAAGGAAGATAACATTACAAACAACGGAAGTGTGATCTTTTAAAAACAGCTCAAGGTTCATGTAAGTAAAGACCATAACCTGGCACAGGCAGTCACCAAGGACCTTTGCCTAGAGGAAGGAGGTAGAAATGGAAGCCATGGATCTGGTCATAGTCACCCTGCCAGGGAGAGGAATAGCAGGTGGGACCCATTATAATGCCCTCCAAACTGGGACTTGTTTGCTACTTTGCCAGCAGGTCAGTCTGAGGCTTACACGTATAACTGCTTCCTACAGTGGAGTGGGTGTCAAGAACATAGCGTAGGAAGAGATGTCAGCCATATAGAGAGTATGAGTGATTTGATACTGATCTTATCAGGCAATACCTTGTAGTCCCTCAGATTGTTCCTCAAAGACACCAAATACATTGCGTCAAACTTCACCCTTACAACCACAATCCCAGAATGCTGAGGCCATAGCTTTGTATTACCTGCTGCACATAGTTCTTTGAACAACACTTCTCTCTCACACTGCTTCTTTCCCAGAGGCACAACTTCAAAGGTAACACAAATTTGCATTGGCGAGGACAGGTTGTTTCTTAATTACCTTATTTTCCAAATTTATACATTACCAACTCCATAATCCATTTCTCTGTTACCTTTCTCCCTTACCCATGCCCATGGAGAATTTCAAGCCTGGGGAACACTGATGTATAATATCTCAATCTTAACCATCAGTGTATCACCCCCAACTACAAAAGGCAGGTGGGTACATAAATGTCATCCAAGCCCTGAACATGGCAGGTAGCACCAAAACATCACCCTTTCCAGGCATTATCCAAAAATTACCCTTATTTTATCATCCAGATCCCACCAGAAATGGACTCTCCCTACTTTCACTTTTATGTCAATGTCACGGTGCTCTGGCCATGAAGTCACACTCCCTCTCCAAGGTGCTCATCACTCTTTCTACCACACCTTTCTCACACCTGTACTGCTACAGTCCTGCCACCTACAATCATCTCCTCACCCTCTTACTTATTATTCAGCATGTGTGGTCAAGAGAATGCTTGCCAAATTCAAACAGAATCAAGTACTGTCCAGACTCTGATAGTCCATACTCATAGAGGCAGCCTTGAGTCCTGCTCTGAAGGCCTGTCTCCATGACTGTTTTTCCCTTAAATATAACCTATGAAGAACCACAGTCAGATCTCAGATACTCAGACCTCCCCTCTCCTGGTGCTGCAGGGTGCAGTGGGGTCAGGCTGAAAGAACGCTGAAAGCAGAGAGGAGTCTGGGAGGCGCGGAGGCCCCACCCGGCCTGATGGTGCTTAACAAGCTTCAGACACACTCTGCACAGCAAGGACGCTGCCTCCTAGGCCTCCTCCTACTCACCACGAGAGGGCGGAAGCCTGTGAGTCCTGCAAGAAACTGAAGAGGTCAAAATGTCCGCCAGCTGGAGGAAGGCGAAATTCCCGCCCTAACTGGATGCACTGACACAAAGTGTCCTTTAGCTCCGCCTACCTGGTCACATTCCTTCCTGGGTAATGTAGTTTTCTCAAACGCCAAGGGGAGGGCTAGCATCCCAGCCAATGACATTGGTGAATAAAGGTGATGTGGTTCAGCAAGTGGCCCTGGGGAAGGACAAGATGGGGCCAGAGGCCTGGTTAACTGGAACAGAGGGGCAGACCTCCCAGGATAGGTTTGTGGGGAGAACCAGGAGTGATACCCCGAAGAACATATGCACAGGCGAAAATGGGTGACATCTGTAATACTATCAACAATCAAAAAGATTTTTGGCTTAAAGACTTCCCACAGTATCCTCAAAATCTTGTGAACTCATGGTGTGAAATCTTTTCTGCATGAAGTCAAGAACTCACTTACTTTAGGCGAACCTGAGGCACACCTGTTCCAGGCTGGTTATGCCTGGGACATCCTCTATAAAAACAGGTCATGGCATGACTTTGCTTATAAGACTTGGGAGAAAATGTGATGGCCCACACTCACTTTGGTGTTGTTGAGTCAAATCAATCTTAACACTATTCATTTTTAAAATATTTTATTGAATTTTTAGAGAAAAGGGGAGAGGGAGAAACATCAATGTTGAGAAAGAAGCATTGACCAGCTGCCTCCTGCATTCCCCCTCCTAGAATGGAGCCGCCAACCTGGGCATGTGCCTCGACCTGATATGGAACCAATGATATCTTGGTTCCTGGGTACATGAACCACCATTGAGCCACACTGACAGTGCACACTATTCTTTTGTTGTAGTTGTTGACTCTATTACAGATCTTCCCAGTTCCCCCTATACCACTCCCTCTTTTTTTCCCCCTCTACCCTACTGCCACCTCTTCTAGGCCCTCACCACATTATTGTCTATGTCCATGGGCTATGCATGTATGTATGTACATTATTAAATTTTTTCATTGATTTTATAGAGTGGAAGGGAGAGGGAGAGCGAAAAACACCAATGATGAGAGAGAATCATTGATTAGCTGCCTCCTGCATGACTCCACCCCACACTGGGAATTGAGCCTTTAACCCATGTTGTGCTCTGACCAGGAAAAGAACCACGACTTCCTGGTTCATAGGTCAATGCTCAATCATTGAGACACACCAGCTGGGATTCATTATTTTAAAAAAATACGTGTGGTTTACATTGTTGATACTATTATGAATGTCTCCAATTTCCCCCCTGTGTATATATTCTTGATGGATCTCTTGCAGTCCTACTACCCTCTTCCCCTAGGAGATCTGTCCGTCTTTTGCAGTTAGCCAAGCCTATGGACGCATCTTGTCCCTCCCCAGCCATCACTCACTCTGCACAACACTTTTATTTACCTAACTCATTGGTTGGGTTTTTAGCTCTGCTCGTCTGTTTAGAAGACTACATTACCCAGAAAGAACTGCACTAGTGTGGGCGGAGCCAAAGCGAATTATAATGTCTGCGCATCCGGTTAGGGCGGGACTCCTCCCATTCTCCTCCTGGTAGTCATTTTAACAGCTTAGGTCTTTGTTCAGAGATTCACAGATTTTAGACCACCGGACAGGAGTAGGAGTACTGGGAGGCAGCTGCCTGCGGTGCAGGGTGTGTGTGAGGCTCCTGGAGCCCCAACAGACCGAGATTGGGGTCTCCGTGCCTCCCGGATGCCTCTCTGCTCACAGCGTTCCCGCAGCCTGACCCCCCTGAACCCTCCAGCCTGGGAGCCGGCGCCGCTCAGGTCCTGCCGCCCAGGTCCCAGCGTCCAGAATGGTGAGTCCCTGGTGGGTGACACGTGGGTGATGGGGGAAGAGTAAGGTGACCAGATGGCCCGCTTTTGGTGGGACAGTCCCGATTTTTAACAATTTGTCCCGTGTCCCGCGGTGTTTTAAAAAAGTCCCGATTTTTGGAAAGAATGCATGACAAGCTAGGGAACTGCGGGAGAACAGGAAGGGAATATATGGTTTTCGGAGGCCATGTGGCTATTTAGCCAGGATAAATAATGTACTAAAAATTGTGGAATACAACGCTGGCCTTCTCGCCCCCTACGGCCCACCTTGCTGGTCTGATCGCCCCCAACTGTCCTCCGGCCAGCCTGCTCGCCCCTAACTACCCCCCTCCTGGCCTGGACCCCCAATGGTGCCCCCTGCCTGCCTGATCACCCCCAAAAGCCCACCCCTCCTGGCCTGATCACCCCCAGATGCCCACCCCTCCTGGCCTGATCACCCCTAACTGTCTCTGCCTTGGCCCTGCCACCATGGCTTTGTCCTGAAGGACATCCAGCATGTCTCCATGATTAGCATACTACCTTTTTGTTAGTATAGATAGAGGTCTGGTGCACCGGTGGGGGCCAGCTGGTGTGCCTTGAAGGGGGTCCCTGATCAGAGTGTGGGTCCCCTTGCGGGGCGGGGCTGGCCTGGGTGAGGGGCCTGGGGCAGTTTGCATGCCAGCCATGCCCCCATCATGGTAAGGGTTCTTTGTGGCAGCCTGTGCCGTGTTATGGTCTTTATCTACATGAACCATGTGCTGTTTTTGTAAGACCCTCATTCAGATGTTTGTAATATTTTCTTCCCTGAATCCTATAGCAAGCTGTGTTTCTCTGGCCCAGTGCTGACTGCTCACCTCTTCACCTGTTCCTCTGCACTGGTGCCTATGCAGTATTCTGCAACATTGACTTGCACGTATGTTAGGAGAGGTACACATGTGCTAAGTATTCTTTGAAACCAGCTACTCCTTTATTGAATTTTACTTGGAGTAAGACGGAACCAACCTCTTGCACAGCTCGCCCGGTCCCCAGCAGATAAGCCATGCTGAATGCTGTTAGTTGAAGGATGAGCTGGAGATTCATATTCTAATCCACGTGGTGCTTCCCATGTTTGTGTCATACTTCTGTTGAGGCCTCCCTGTGTTGGGATCTTCATTAGCCCAAAAAGTCACAAGAGCCTCTTATTCATCCTTCCTGCACATCTTTTATTTTCAAACAATTTCATGGAACCAATGTGTGATGTGTAACAAACTTTTGCAATGAGACTTCCCCCTGTCACACAATCAACACTCATTTCCTCACCATTTCTCACTTTTCAGGTTGTTGGCATAAAATGGATGATGAGGAGACCTGTTCTGATCATAGTGTATCTATACAAGGAGAGTAACAGGACAGGGCTTCTAAGACAGCTCCAGCCACTGAGAGGACCCTTCTGTGCAAGCGGTGTTTCTCTATGTTACAACATATTTTGCACCTGACTGGTTCACATGCAACATACTTTGAGCAGAAAGCCTTCTGTAGTGATGCATGTGTTGGAGACTTCTGTTTCAGTGCAAACCCTCACCAGCAACAGAGGAATGAATGTGGAGAGGAGCCCTGGAAACAAACTATGGACAGGGCATCCTATGTAAACAGGTACAGCTTCTTCTTATCGATGGTGCCTTCAACCAGCAGGGAGGTCGGGGAAGATTTGCGATACAACTCAGAGCTTCCCCAGCACCAGGCCACTCTCAACACCGAGGAGCTATACTGTGGCAGTGAGATTTCACAGGAATTTCTTGATGGAAAAAGTCATCACCAGTGGGGTGACTGTGAAAACGCTGCCAGCCACATCCTGAAAGTTGTTCAATGTCAGGGTGAATTTTCTGGAGAAGTGATTTATGAGTGTAAGAAATGTAGGCAAGTGTTTAGATGATTCTTTAACCTCATTGGACATAAGAGAGTTCACCCTGGAGAAGAGATGTATGAATGTAGTGAATGTGGGATTTCCTTCCGTCTAAGACAGTGATGGGCAACCTTTTGAGCTTGGTGTGTCAAACTTCGCCAAAAATCTGAGCATAACTCGGGTAGTGTGTCACTTTGAGGAAAAAACATTATTTCGCAAATGTTTCATCCTCGGTATGCGGCCGCCTCGGCGGCCGCGTGTCATCAGAAATGGCTACGTGTGTCAGTGCTGACACGCGTGTCATAGGTTCGCCATCACTGGTCTAAGAGCTCACCTCACTGTACACCTCAAAGTTCACACTGGAGAGAAGCCATATGAGTGTACTGAATGTGGGAAGCCCTTCAGTGAAAGAAGTACATTAGTTAAACACCAGAGAGTTCACACTGGAGAGAAGCCATATGAGTGTACTGAATGTGGGAAGCCCTTTGTTGAAAGAAGTACATTAGTTAAACACCAGAGAGTTCACACTGGAGAGAAGCCATATGAGTGTACTGAATGTGGGAAGTCTTTCAGTGAAAGAAGTGCAATCATTAAACACCATAGAGTTCACACTGGGGAGAAGCCATATGAGTGTACTGAATGTGGGAAGTCCTTCAGTGAAAAACGTACATTGATTAAACACCAGAGAGGTCACACTGGAGAGAAGCCATATTAGTGTACTGAATGTGGGAAGTCCTTCAGTGAAAGAAGTGCACTCATTAAACACCAGAGAGTTCACACGGGAGAAAAGCCATATGAGTGTACTGAAAGCGGGAAGTCCTTCAGTGAAAGAAGTGCACTCATTAAACACCAGAGAGTTCACACGGGAGAGAAGCCATATGAGTGTACTGAAAGCGGGAAGTCCTTCAGTGGAAAACGTGCAGTGATTAAACACCAGAGAGTTCACACTGGAGAAAAGCCATATGAGTGTAGTGAATGTGGGAAGTATTTCAGTGAAAGGGCTTCCCTCATTAAACATCACAGAGTTCACACTGGAGAAAAGCCATATGAGTATAATGAATGTGGTAAGCATTTCAGTGGAAGGTCTCACCTCACTAGACACCACAGAGTTCATAATGGAGAAAAGCCATAAATGTGCAGGGAATGGTTTATTTTTCTCACTTATTATAAGAACACTTAAGGGGCTCTATGAGACCCTTTCCATGAATGTAAACCCCTTTTATGGGAACACACACTCTGCTAGATTCGTCATAAATTTGAGGTACAAGTGAGACTTGAAGGAGCTGCATTGTACTTCAACAGAAAGGGGCAAAGATTCTTTTCCCACTGTATTCTGCTGAAGGTACATCTTCCCCCCGCCTCCCCCTAAGTAAGGTGAGAACCATGGTGTAAAGGAGAGAAAAAGAGACCTCAAAAAACATGGCAACTGCCCACAAGAGGGGACAAAAAAAGGAAAAAAAAGTGCAACTTGCACCAGGGACTTAAGAAAATTAAAAAAGGTTGGAATCCATCAGTGTTCATTAGTCATGTCCTTCATCTTCCTCTCCTTCTTCCCCCTCATCATCATCTTCATCTTCTTCACCTTCATCCTCATCCCTACTTCATCAATATCTTCCAACCCTTCATCTTCATCATCATCATCATCATCATCATCTTCTCCTTCCCTTTCATCATCCATGTCAGGAACCAAGTAGTACTGTAAAGAATTTGGCCAAATGTCATCTTTGATGACTTCTCCTAACTCACCTGCACCTGCATCAGAATGGTCTGTAAACCAGGTAAAGAAGCTTTCTGGTTCCTCATGCTGTCTCTTCCTGCTGGCTTTATTCTGTGTTTGACTTGAACGTTTCATCAAATCCTTTCCAGATTTCCATTTGATTTCAGTAGACTTTGAAGATGGATCACCAGTCTCATTCAGATGAAAGTCTTTGGAGAGAACTTTATTTTCGAAGTAAGGATTTTCATCAAAATAAAAATCTATTCTGTAACCTGATTTAATATCTTCAAATTCTGTCACTTCAACTCTTGTCAAATAATGCAGCGCCTCTTCATTCTCTTCCCCAAGCGGTGCAGACACTTGTGGATGGTTGACAAATGTTGTTTCCCAAAATTTGGGATTTTTTTAAAATTTCTTTATTGATTAAGGTATCACATATTTGTCCTCATCCCCCCATTCCCATCCCACACCCCTCCCCACACATGCCCCCACCCCCCTGTTGTCCTTAACTGCTGGTTAGGCTCATATGCTTGCACACAAGTCCTTTGGTTGATCTCTCCCCTTTACCCCCACCCTCCTCTACCCTCCCTCTGAGGCCCAACAGTTTGATCCATGCCTCCTTGTTTCTGGGTCTGTTCTTGTTCATCAGTCTATGTTGTTCATTATTTCCCCTAGATGAGTGATATCATGTGCTATTAGAAATACACTTATAAGAACCGAAAATGAGACAAGCAATAATGGTTATGCTGACAGGCAAATGAATCAGTCTGTAGTGAGTTTCTTTCTGGGCCAACAGTTCTTTTGAGACCCAATTTCAATGTCAAACAGTTCCTTATGTGTACATGTCAGCCATGACATTTCAGTTCTGGATGGTGGACAAATGGTGGTAATGCAGGTCTGACCCTCTCTGGTTTGGTCCTGGGCAACCTGTAGTGACACACAGCTGTTAACTGCTAGTATGGCAAGGTGACGTCAGTGTCTTCCGTCTCTGGACTGCTTCTCTTCTGTCTTCATGGCTGGAGCACTCCTGTCGATTTCTCTTTGTTGCTGGAATCCACATGGTCTCGGAGTTGTTTTCTCAAAATATACAAACATATTCTCGACCAAAAGTTAATAAAGGAATATTTTCTATAAATTTGAGTTGGGATCATATTTCATTTTATGCCCAAATGATTTTCCTCTGGCTTGTTTGACACCTTGTGTGTTTTTCATGGGTGTCTTGCTTTTAGCCTTACAATTAATTTTCTAAAGTATTAATTTTCTAAATGTAAATACATACAGGATATTTTTCCTTACATGACATTCTTCTACTATCCCCCCTTTTTTGATTTAAATATTAGGATGCTTTTGAAAATTTTATAATGTAGTCTTGATGGCTTTTAAATTTAAATTTTTTGCACTATAATATTACTGTTTTAGGTTCATTGCATGGTACGCAATTTTATCATGAGATGAACTACCTATAAAAATTGTAGTTAACACTTTAGGAACACCTTTTTGACCAGTACAATTAATTTTTCTAGAATATTCACTTGTTTCAACTAGCCAATTTAAATAAAAATTTGGGATTTTGGCGATCAATTCTGACCTCTTCTGAAAAAATGGTTGGCGGAGTTTGTTATATTTCTGTTCTACTTTCAAAATCTCCTCACTGGCTTGTTCATTAAGTCTGTCTATTTCATTTTGTACTTCGTCAATATGTTCAATCACTTCTTGCTGTTCTTTTTCTCCCTTCGGCATGTCTTGAGGGGGGGGGTCGGCTTCTTCTCCTGCTTGGGGGCTGGAGCCAGTTTCAGTTTCTTTGTTTGAGGTGGGAGCTAGGACTGGCATTTGGGGGCCATGCTGTGAGGCAAGGCCTAGGATCTGATCAATGGGAAGTTGCCAGGCTCAAAGGCACGCTGAGCACTCACTTTTTCAGTTTTTAAAATGAATTTAGGATTTAACCAATAGGAGGGCAGTTCAGCGTCTAAGATATCTCTATTCACTTCACCCATTCCTTAAGGACTCAATTGGTTTCTTTTTCATTTGGAACTATACAGTATGTTTTGAATACTGGAAGGAAAATTGTTTTTCTCACATTTTATCTTATGCACAATTTAATGCCCACTTGCATGATACACTTTTAAGTTCAATCTATGTTGCTAACATTCTCCAGCATTTATTCCTGGTGGTAAATACTCTCATCATGATTAGTTTCAAAATGGCAAAATGTTGGCACTGAACATGGGCCTGCTAGGATATTTCAGTAGCACATCATTATATTTTATTACAAACATGCTGATGCATTAGGTACAAATATACTCAAGAACAGTCATGATAAAATAGTAAGATAATGGGAAGTGGCAAGTTTTAATTATTTTATAAACTTTGTTGTAAGTGTAATTGGTTTAAAATATACATTCAAAACTATATTTTTATTGATTTCAGTGAGTAAGTGAGGGGGGATAGAGAGAGAGAGAAAGATGAATGAATGATGAGAGAGAATCACTGATAGGCTGCACCTGCATGCACCACAATATGAATCCAGTCCACCACCTGAGCATGTGCCCTGACCAGGAATTGATCAGTGACCTGCAGGGTCATAAGTTAACACTCAACCACTGAACCACGCTTGCCCGGCTCTCCTAAGATTTTCAGGGATCCCACACAACCTGCAACCAGGGTAGC
>JAJQQW010000024.1:31031184-31136071 GCA_025583905.1 Ia io | reverse complement strand
GGTAGATATCTTTAAAAAAACAAACAAACAAACAAACAAAAACGATCTCATTGTGTTTCTTGCACACTGGTTAAGTGTTGTAGTTCTTATCGTTTGCTATTTTTTTGTGCTACCAGAAAACTATTGTTGAGTTCCTAGTTTTAGTGAGACAAATCACTATGTAATAACAAGTATTCATTTACTAAGTGTAATCCATTCACATTTAAAAACTAAACAAAATATCCATTTTTAGAACAAGTCCAATTTGGTATAATGTGAATATAGAGGAAACGTACACCATCTTAACTTAAAATCTTCTTTCTTTTTTACATAAAGATATCATATAGGATTTTAGGGGTCAGGACTAAATAAATGAACATCCTTTCAAATGATATTGCCCCAGATGTTAAATTGCCTACAATTAACTTTGTTAATAACACTGATTACTATTCTATTAAGAAAGAAAGAAAAACTATACATGCACCTTACACATTGTTTGGTATTTTTTCCTTGCTCTTTCATTATCAGAACTTCCTTACCCTTACTTCATCTATCGTAGGACCACCACGAGTAATTCACTATTTGAAGTCTTACCAGGAGTGCAACCTTCAGATGTTTGGGGTCCCCTTCCTTCTTTATATTTAGAAGTTAGTTGTTGTTTGCTGTGTACAAAAAGGGTGTCAAATAATATTACTCTTTAAAATGAATATAAAAAGATTTTCCAAATGTAATAACATCTTAGAATATTTCAGACAATGTCAGAACTAATATTAAAACTTTAATTATCCCATACACTTTAAATTTGTATGTTATATAACTGTCTTATGAAGTATGTAATTAAAAAAAATAAGGTATCACAGTCATGATTTGAGGAAAGTATAGTTCAGTGAATTAATTAGAGTCAGCTTAATATAATGGCAAATGTCACACATCCTAGTTCTATAACCAACAGCTCTTTGTTTTCAAACAAGTTACATTTTTGGCTCAGGTCCTCCTCTACAAAATATGAATCGTACTACCTTAATTTAGAAGGTTGGTAAGAAGATTAAATGAGATAATAGAGCAAAAAACATATGCTCAGAAAAGGGTAAAGAAAAGAAAACAATTGAGTTATGAACTTTATTTGTTGAAACTATTTTTGAACCCCAAATAAATCCCAATGTGAACTTTTCATGGTTTCTAACATCCAAATGTTGCAGTTGTTTTTTTTGTTTTTTGTTTTTTTTTCCAATTTTTTTATTAAGGTATTATATGTGTACATATCTTACCATTGCCCCCCCCCACCCCACTCACATATATGCCCTCACCCCCCAGAGTTTTGCGTCCATTGGTTATGCTTATATGCGTGCATACAAGTCCTTTGATTGATCTCTTATCTTCCCCACCTCTCCCTAACCTTCCTGCTGTAATTTGACAGACTGTTTGATGCTTTACTGCCTCTGTATCTATCTTTTTGTTCAAGTTTTTAATGTTCTTTATTATCCATAAATGAGTGAGATCATGTGGTATTTTTCTTTCATTGACTGGCTTATTTCACTTAACATAATGTTCTCCAATTCCATCCAGGTTGCTGCAAATGGTAAGAATTCCTTCTTTTTTATGGCAGCATAATATTCCATTGTGTAGATGTACCATAGTTTTCTGATCCAGTCATCTGCTGATGGGCACCTAGGCTGTTTCCAGATCTTAGCTATTGTAAATTGTGCTGCTATGAACATAGGGGTGCATATTTCCTTTCTTATTGGTGTTCCCAGTTTCTTAGGATATATTCCTAGGAGTGGGATTACTGGGTCAAATGGGAGTTCCATTTTCAGTTTTTTGAGGAAACTCCATACTGTTCTCCACAGTGGCTGCACCAGTCTGCATTCCCACCAGCAGTGCACGAGGGTTCCTTTTTCTCCGCATCCTCGCCAACACTTGTCGTTTGTTGATTTGTTGATGATAGCCATTCTGATAGGTGTGAGATGATAGCGCATTGTTGTTTTGATTTGCATCTCTCAGATAATTAGTGACCTTGAGCATGTTTTCATGTGTCTCTTGGCCTTCCTTCTGTCTTCTTTGGAAAAGATTCTATTTAGGTCCGTTGCCCATTTTTTTATTGGATCATTTATCTTCCTTTTATTAATTTGTATAAGCTGCCTGTAGATGTTGGAGATTAAACCTTTATCAGTGATGCCATTTGCAAATATGTTCTCCCATGCAATGGGCTTTCTTGTTGTTTTGTTGATAGTTGCTTTTGCTGTAAAAAAGCTTTTTATTTTGATGTAGTCCCATTTGTTTATTTTCTCTTTAGCTTCCATTGCCCTAGGGGCAGTATCGGTGAAGAAGTTCTTTTGACATATGTCTGAGATTTTGCTGCCTGTGGATTCCTCTAGTATTTTTATGGTTTCCCGTCTTATGTTTAAGTCCTGTATCCATTTTGAGTTTATTTTTGTGTATGGTGTAAGTTGGTGATCTAGCTTCATTTTTTTGCATGTGTCTGTCCAATTTTCCCAACACCATTTATTGAAGAGACTGTCTTTATTCCATTGTATGTTCATGCCTCCTTTGTCAAATATTAATTGAGCATAGTGGTTTGGATCAATATCTGGATTCTCTATTCTGTTCCATTGATCTATATGTCTGTTCTTGTGCCAGTACCAGGCTGTTTTGAGAACTGTGGCTTTGTAATACATCTTGAGGTCTGGTATTGAGATCCCTCCTACTTTATTCTTCTTTCTCAGGATTGCTGTGGCTATTCGGGGTCTTTTTTTATTCCAGATGAATTTTTGGAGAGTTCTTTCAAGGTCTGTGAAATATCCTGTTGGTATTTTAATGGGGAGTGCATTGAATCTATAGATTGCTTTGGGTAGTATGGACATTTTAATGATGTTGATTCTACCAATCCATGAACATGATATGTTCTTCCATCTGTTTACGTCTTCCTCTATCTCTTTTTTCAGTGTCCTGTAGTTTTCCGTGTATAGGTCTTTTACCTCCTTAGTTAAGTTTATTCCTAGGTATCTTAATTTTTTTGGTGCGATGGTAAATGGGATTGCCTTTTTAGTCTCTCTGTCTGTAAGTTCACTATTGGTGTATAGAAAGGCCATAGATTTCTTGGCATTAATTTTGTATCCTGCTACATTGCCGAATTCATTTATTAAGTCTATTAGTTTTTTGACGGAGTCTTTCGGATTTTTTATGTACAATATCATGTCGTCTGCAAATAAAGACAGCTTTACTTGTTCTTTTCCAATTTGGATGCCTTTTATTTCTTCTTCTTGTCTAATTGCAATGGCTAATACTTCCAGTACTATGTCAAACAGGAGTGGTGAGAGTGGGCATCCCTGTCTTGTTCCTGTTCTTAGGGGAAATGTTTTTAGCTTTTGTCCATTGAGTATGATGTTTGCTGTGGGTTTATCATATATATATAGCTTTTATTATGTTGAGGTATGAGCCTTCTATTCCCACCTTGTTGAGAGTTTTTATCAAGAAAGGGTGTTGGATTTTGTCAAATGCTTTTTCTGCATCAATTGATATGACTATATGATTTTTATCTCTCAATTTGTTTATGTGATGTATCACGTTTATTGATTTGCGGATATTGTACCATCCTTGCATTCCTGGGATAAATCCTACTTGGTCATGGTGTATGATCTTTCTGATGTACTGCTGGAGCCGATTTGCTAGAATTTTGTTGAGGATTTTGGCATCTATGTTCATGAGGGATATTGGTCTGTAATTCTCTTTCATTGTGTTGTCTTTATCTGGTTTTGGTATTAGGGTGATGCTGGCTTCATAGAAGGAGCTTGGAAGTGTTCCTTCCTCTTGAATTTTTTGGAATAGTCTGAGGAGGATAGGTTTTAGTTCTTCCTTGAATGTTTGGTAGAACTCTCCTGTGAAGCCGTCAGGCCCCGGGCTTTTGTTTGCCGGAAGCTTTTTGATGACTTCTTCAATTTCGTCCATAGTTATTGGCCTATTGAGCTGTTGAGATTCTTCTTGATTGATTTTTGGAAGGTTGTATTTTTCTAGGAATATGTCCATTTCCTCCAGGTTGTCCAGTTTGTTGGAATAGAGCTGTTCGTAGTATTTTGTAACAATCCTTTGTACCTCAGCGGAGTCTGTTGTTATTTCACCTCTTTCATTTCTGATTTTGTTTATTTGGGTCCTCTCTCTTTGCTTCTTGGTGAGCCTGGCTAGAGGTCCATCAATCTTGTTTATCTTTTCAAAGAACCAGCTCTTGGTTTTGTTGATCTTTTGTATTGTTTCTTTGGTCTCTATGTCATTTATCTCTGCTCTGATCTTTGTTATTTCCTTCCTTCTGGTTACACTGGGCTTTTCTTGCTGCTCTTTTTCTAGCTCTTTGAGTTGTAGGGTTAGGTAATTTATTACCATTGTTTCTTGTTTTTTGCAATAGGCTTGTAGAGCTATGAACTTCCCTCTCAAGACTGCTTTCGCTGTGTCCCATAGATTTTGGATTGTTGTGTTTTCATTGTCATTTGTTGCCATGATGTTTTTTATTTCTTCCTTGATCTCTCTGGTGACCCAGTCCTTGTTTAATAGCATGCTGTGTAGTCTCCATGTGTTTGATTTCTTTGGATTATATTTATTGTAGTTGATTTCCAGTTTTATGCCACTGTGATCTGAGAAGATGCTTGATATAATTTCTATCTTCTTGAATTTGAAGAGATTTTGCCTGTGACCCAGCATATGGTCTATCTTTGGATATGACCCATGTGCACTTGAGAAGAATGTATATTCTGTGGCTCTGGGGTGAAATGTTCTGAAGATGTCAATTAATTCCATCTGGTCTAGTGAGTCATTTAGGATTGCTGTTTCTTTGCTGATTTTTTGTTTAGAGGATTTGTCCAATGGTGATAGTGGGGTATTAAAGTCTCCTACTATGATTGTATTGCTATTAATCTCTCCGTTGATATCCTCCAGGAGTTTTTTTATGTATTTGGGTGCTCCTATATTGGGAGCGTATATGTTTACCAGAATTATTTCTTCTTGTTGGATTTCTCCCTTTAGTATTATGAAGTGGCCTTCCTTATCTCTTGTTATGGCATTTACTTTGAGGTCTAATTCGTCAGATATAAGTATTGCTACCCCAGCTTTTTTTTCATTTCCATTTGCCTGGAAGATATTTTTCCATTCCTTCACTTTCAATCTGTGTGAGTCTCTTGTTCTGAGGTGGGTCTCTTGTAGACAGCATATATATGGGTCATGCTTTTTTATCCATTCAGCCACTCGATGTCTTTTGATTGGAGCATTTAGTCCGTTTACATTTAAAGTTATTACTGAAAGGTATTTGTTTGTAGTCATATCTATTTTTGTGTCTGTATTCCTTCTTACCTGTTTATTTTTTCTTTTTACAGTATTCCCTTTAGCAATTCTTGCATTGCTGGTTTGGTGGTGATAAACTCCCTGAGTCTTTTTTTGTCTGCGAAGCTCCTGATTTCCCCTTCAATTTTGATTGATAGTCTTGCTGGATATAGTATTCTTGGATTCAGTCCTTTGCTTTGCAACACTTTGTATACCTCCTTCCATTCACTTCTAGCTTGTTGTGTTTCTGTTGAGTAATCATTTGACAATCTGATGGGTGTTCCTTTGTAGGTAACTCTCTGTCTCTCTCTTGCTGCCTTTAAGATTCTCTCTTTATCATTTATATTTGCCATTGAGATTATGACATGTCTTGGTGTGGGTCTTTTGGGGTTGATCCTGCTTGGGACTCTCTGTACTTGCGTAACTTTTATCTTTCCCATATCCGGGAAGTTTTCTGTCATTATTTCTTCAAATAGATTTTCTAATCCCTGCTGCTCTTCTTGTCCTTCTGGCAGCCCTATTATACGCATGTTACTTCGCTTCATGTTGTCCCGAAGCTCCCTTAGGCTTTCCTCCTGCTTTTTAATTTTTTTCTCCAATTGCTGTTCAGATTGAGCTTGTTTCTGTACCTGATCTTCTAACTCACTAATTCGGTCCTCTGCTTCTTGTAGTCTACTGTTGAAACTTTCCATGGTGTTTTTGATTGTAGCTATATCACTTTTCATTTCTTCCTGATTCTTTCATAAGTTGTTTATTTTCTCATCCATCCGATGTATAAATTCCACGACCATTACTCTGAACTCCTTTTCGGTCATGTTGCAAGCTTCAGTTTCACTAATTTCCTTTCTTGGCGACTCCACATTTTCTTTCCTCTGTGAGTTATTTCGTTTCCCCATTCTGGCTATCACCAGAAAGCTCAAGCTTCCGTTTGTGTGCACCTCGGCCGTGCGCTGTGGGGACTTCGCTCCACCCGAGTTTCACTGAATTCTCTGACACTAGGACGTGTGGCTGCCTTTGGTTGGTGGGAACCAGACTTGCCCAGGGTCAGTGTCCCAGTGTTCCGTGTGGTCTCGTGTGCACACTTAGAATCAGGGGCCCTGTCAGCACCACACTGTTGGTATGTGCCGAAAATGAGATCCTTAGCATGTGCCAGGAGTCAGAGTTTCCCTGTATCTGCACCAAGAATCGAGTGTCAGAGTCTCTGTTGCCTTGTGCGGTTTCTCGTTGAGAATCAGGGTCCCTGTGTGTGCATGCACCAACAATTGGGGTCGTTGGCTCTTAGTGTGAATGCGCTGTGAGTCAGGGATCCCAGGCAGCTGTGTCCGGCGTGCCCAATTCCCTGAAGTGGAGCTGCGTCCTGTGTGTGCTCTCTCTACTGAGCCAAACCGGCTAGGGCGCACACTCTCAAATCCCTGAAGGTGAGCTGCCTTTGTGCACTATCCCAGAATCCCCGAAGAGGGGCGGAGTCCGTCCTGCGCGCCAAATTCCCCAAAGGGAAGCCCCTTTGTGCACGCTCTAAGATTCCCCGAAGGGGAGCTGTGACCCGCAAGCCAAATTCCCCCCAATTCCCCAAAGGGGAGCCCTCTGTGCGCACTGACAGATTTCCCCGAAGGTGAGCTGCTTCTGTCCTGCACGCCAAATTCTCTAAGGCGGAGCGCGTCCCTGCGCAAAGCCCTGCAGCTTGTGCGAGGGGCGTGTCTATCAGTTACTATGGCGCTATCAGCGCGCGCCTGCGGGGAGGGGGATAGGCTCTTTGACTCACAGGAATCTGCCGGGAAGTCTGGATTCTTGTTGTTTCTTCCTCTGAAGCTGTGATAGCAGTTCTCTGTCCCCAGTGGCTGCAGGGTCCTGGTTTGTGTCAGGAGCCAGGATCCGAGTCTCAGGCAGCTCTGTTTCTCAAGATGGTGTGGTCTCCGCGTCCGCACCAGCCGCCGAGAAGTGTCCGCTTTGTGCGCAGGTCTCCACCGTCTAGGACTGCCTGGTTAGGCAGCCCCTTGGAAGACCTGCAGAATCTAACTGACCCTAGCTCATACACACACACACACACCACACACGTCTACACGTCTACACTCTCCTCTATGGGTTCCTCACTCACACTCTCTCTCTCCCTACCTTCTTGCCGGTCGCCATCTTTCTTCTCAGAACCAAATGTTGCAGTTTTCAGAAAATGTTAGGAATTTTGGTTATTACCTGTACTTATGTTGTGGTTTGTAATTCAGGGCATCTCAGCTATTATGTAACTGGCAACTAAATGTACCGTATTTTCCGGTGTATAAGACGACTTTTTAACCCAGGAAAACCTTCTATACGCCCAGTCGTCTTATACACCGGAAAATACGGTATGTACTAATAGATTACAGAAATCACTTTGTGCTGAGCACGTTATATTGTTACTTAATATAAAATAATGAAGTCAGATAACACCATGCTCCCTTCTTTATGTAGCCAATCATACAAACCACAGAAAACTAATAAAGGTCAGGACCTGGCCTGGGCTAGACTATCCCTTCTCTACCTCCTCAAACTGTGACTCAGCAGAGCTTTATGAGAACAATGCTTAATCTCACTGTCCACCCCAACTGACTTGGAAGATACAATCCTACTGGTCACCCATGGATACTGATGCGTTATGCATGGTGCTTTAGCAATTGTAAGAACCAATAACTTCTTTTGATTCAGAGCTTTCTGTTGACTGGCTCCCATGTGAGGTAAACTTAAATATTTTAAAACCTGAGGTAAATTCCAGTTACCTGGGAAAGTTTCATTGTTGTGGCAGAGAGATCGCTTGAGGGTCCAGTCTAAATTATGGAACCTCAGGCAAGCTGGTGCTTACTACACTTGGTGAGAGATATGTGACCTTCCACTACCTAAACGAAGATGCTTCATGGGATATAAAGTGAACTTGGAGTATAGACATGGTAAAATAAATAAATATAATAAGAGAGAAAGGAACATCTGGTATTTTCCTGCAGCATTATTTGAATCTCTCTGGCAGTTGAGAATTGTTCTAAGTAACACCTGCTAGCAAAAAACAAACATGAAGCTCAAAGGATAACTCATCCTCAAAAGTTTGGGCTAAGAAGTGAGCTCCATATAAGCTTTCCAGTGTGTGAGGGAGGCTGTGGGTGGCTAGAGCTAGGAGGCCCAGCTGCCAGAATAGGGTGCTGGTAATTGGAATAGTGGCTAAGCCAACAAGCATATGTATGTAAAGTAAAAATAGGTGTGACCCTGAAGTCCAAGTGTGAGTCAACCTGAAGACTTAGGAATCTGGATCAGCAAGGCCGACGGGAGCAAAGATCAAGTGTGACTATAGGAAGGGTTTAGATGGCAACTCAGCAACAATAGAATCAATGGATTCAACAGAATATTTAGAATGTACTTTTTGACATCTTCATCTGACTTATGAAAGAAGACTGTCTCCCTTGGCCTTAGGGAATCCTTTATGTTCCTGAAAAATTAAGGGTGAGGGAATACGAGATAGCCCCCAGAAACTACAGGTTTTTCTGCTACAGTGAACACTTCAAGATCCTGAATAAATAGTTAGAAAAATCAGAGCTGAGATTTTATTTGTAACCCCATGCAGAGAAAGTTTTACTTGGGATGTAATGGGTAAAAATCTTAAAAATTCTGAGATAAAGAATACGGCTCATTGTTTCTTCAAACTAGGTGAGCCTTTGCTTGGTTTGGGCTAATTGCCTATTCTAACTGACTGGCATTCCCCAAGTGCCAGAACCAATCTATGAAATCTCACCTGGTACATAAAAAGAAACAGTGAAATGATTTTAAACCTCATTTTAATGATAACTAGCATTTAAAACAAACACAAACTAAAACCACTCAAAAAGCATAGTCATCAGCAGTCCACCCACAGTTATCTTGAGAAAAGACAACAGTACCTTCCTGAAAAAGTAGCCAAACTGTATTTGTGGACACATCATTTCCAGCAAGTATAAGGGCTGTATATATTTAAACAGAGATTGCTTCACCCTCAGCATCTTCTATTGTATTACTTAACTTTATATACTCCCCAAGTTAATACCCTTTTTTTCTGCCTAGAATTGGCCATTTACATGCTGAAGTGTTCATCTGTGTAAATTACCTCCAGGGCTAAAATGAGTGAAAAAGAAAGACACCTCTTGTCCCACTTAGGCATTGCTAATTTAAAGTCCTCTCACAGGTAAGAAACCATGCTGAGGTCACTAATCTGAAGTAGGGGAAGATTTAAATGGAGAACCACCACTTGGCCAGGATGTTAAACTCAGGTTGAAGTACTAGAGTGTTTTGATTAATTAACTGCCAGGCTTACTTAAATCCTGAAATTTTACCTGCCTTTCATTCTGTCTATAGAAAAAGGGAGAACATAGGAGATGGCAGAAGTGGGAAAAAAATAACACAATGAAAAAAAACACAAAAAAAGTAGAAAAGAAAGTAAAAAAATCAAGAAAAATCATAGAAAAGGGGAAAATGACTCTAGGAAAAAAGACAAAATTTTATACAACTTGGCAAAAATACCAACCTGGAGGGAAAAACAGACTTGGAAATCAGCAAATAGAGAAATCTATTAAAATATACTCAAAATAAATGCTGAATTTAATTAACATAACATGAACTACACATAGATATTCTTTTCTTAAGCAATTCATTTCAGGAAGATTTCACATCATTTAACCTAAAAACTCTTGCCTGATTAAGACTTGCTGAGATCGAAACCTTTCATTCTTTGGCCATAGCTAACTGAGTTGTGCCCTAAAAGCTTTTGTGGGAAAAACAAGGTCCTATTTACCACTACAATTGTCAATAATAGTAAGGTAAATGGTAGAACTAACTGGACCTCTTAGCAAACTCTAAATCAGATTTAACACACAGTCAGCTTTAATTTTCTGAGTTGATCGGATTTGAATCTATATCTAGTTGTCTGAGCTACACAGGAACTTATCAGTGTGTGTTGGGGGACGACAGAATAATTTGGGAGCCAGGCTGGTTGACAGCCAAATCATCAGTCAGTCCCTTGCTAACAATGGAATCATGGATCAATTCATCTACCTTCCTGAACCACAGTTACCTCATTAAAAAAAAAAAAAAAAAAAAGTAGGCTAATTAGCACACCCACTTTGCAAAACTATTGTGATGACTATATAACACAGGTTAATTACATATTATAGGGTCTAGCCCACAGTAGAGCACTCTAGAAATGTTAGTTTATTTTTTCTGCATTCCGGTAGTTACCATAACATTTTTAGAAATCCATAAAATCCTACCTGCTTGAAGAGTCTTCTGAAGAGACATCAATCACTACTTAAGAAAAAAGCAAAATGCATTTTAAAACAATAAGAGTACAGGACTCTAAAAATACCAGATTAATGCATGCCTATAGAAATCATTCTCTTTCACCTAGTACGGCATATGTCATCAGATCCTATGCTTATGAAGAACAACAAACCTCTAAGGCCAAAGAACATCTTGGATAACTACATCCAATTACCTTGGAATTCATTTTTTAAACATTCAAAAAGTTATCGACCGTATGATTCCAACTGTACAACATTCAGGAAAAGACAAATGTAGGGAGACATAAAAAAGACCAGTGGTTTCCAGAGTTTAGGGGGAAGGGAAGGATGGATAAGCAGAGCATGGAGGATTTTTAAGGTAGTGAATGGATTCTATATGATACTGTAATGGTAAGTATGTGCCATCCTACATTTGTCAAAGCCCATAGGATGTTCCACACCAACAGTGAAATTTAATGTAAACTATAGAATTTGGTTGATCATAATGAGTCAATGCCTATCCATCCATTATAAAAAAAATATACTTCACTGTTACTGGAGGTAATGAGCAAGGCCCCAGGCCTGCATGGCTCAGTGGTTGAGCATCCAGTTAGGAACCAGAAGGTCAAGGTTTGATTCCTGGTGGGGGCACATGCCCCGGTTGTAGGCTTGATCCCCAATTTGTGGTATGCAAGAGACAGTAGAACAATGATTACCTCTTATCATTGATGTTTCTATCTCTGTCTCCCTATCCCTTCCTCTCTGAAACCAATAAAAATAAATTTAAAAAATGAGCAAGGTCTGTGTGTGTTTGAGTTTATGTGGTTTATGGGAAATCTCTATACTTTACACTCAATTTTACTGTGCACTGAAAACTGCTCTAATAAATAAGCCTTCTAAAATGATAAAATAAAAAGGCTTATTAATTTTTATTTTAAAAATGAATTTCCTCCAGGGATGCAAGGCTGGTACAATATCCACAAATCAATAAATGTGATACATCACATAAACAAATTGAAAAACAAAAATCACATAATTATATCAATTGATGCAGAAAAATCATTTAACAAAATCCAACACCCTTTTCTGATAAAAACTCTCAAGAAAGTGGGAATAGAGAGGTCATACCTCAACATAATAAAGCCTTATATGACAAACATACAGACAACATCATATTCAATGGGCAAAATCTAAAACCTTTTCCCTTAAGAATGGGAACAAGACAGGGATGCCCTCTTTCACCACTCCTGTTTGACATAGTAATAGAAATGCTATCCATAGCAATCAGACAAGAAGAAGAAATAAAAGGCATCCAAATTGGAAAAGAAGAAGTAAAATTGTCATTATTTGCAGATGACATGATATTGTACATCAAAAACCCTAAAGACTCTATCAAAAAATGACTAGACTTAATAAATGAATTTGGCAATGTAGCAAGATACAAAATTAACACCCCGAAATCTATGGCTTTTTTATACACCAGTAATGACCTCACAGAAAGAGAAACTAAAAACTAAAAAAAAAAAAAATCCCATTTACCATTGCAACAAAAAATTTAAGATATTAAGATAACGAGAAATAAATTTAACCAAGAAGGTGAAATACCTGTACTCAGAAAATTACAGGATGCTGAAAAAAAAGAGTTAGAGGAAGACATAAAAAAATGGAAAATATACAGTGTTCATGAATTGCTAGAATCAACATCATTGAAATGTCCATACTACCCAAAGCAATCTAGAGTCTCAATGCAATCCCATTGAAATATCAATGGCATACTTCAAAGACCTAGAACAAACTCTCCACAAATTCATCTGGGGTCAAAAAAGACCTCGATTAGCTGAAGCAATATTGAGAAAGAAGAACAATGTGGGAGGGATGACAATACTAGATTATCAAGCTATATTACAAAGTCACTGTTCTCAAAACTGCCTGGTCCTAGCACAAGAACATACATAGACCAATGGAACAGAACTGAGAACCCAGAGATCAACCCAAGCCATTCTTCTCAATAATATTTGACAAAGGAGGCAAGATCATACAATGGAGTCAAGACAGTCTCTTCAATAAATGGTGTTGGAAAACTTGAATAGATGCTTGCAAAAAAAAAAAAATGAAACTAGGATGCCAACTTACACCCTACACAAAAATAAATTCAAAATGGATAAAGGACTTAAATGTAAGATGGGAAACCATAAAAATCTTAGAAGACTCCATAGGCAGCAAAATAGCAGACATATTTCATAGCAATATCTTTACTGATACAACTCTTAGGGTAATGGAAACTAAGGAGAAAATAAACAAATGGACTACATCAAAATAAAAAGCTTCTGCACAGCCAAAGAAACCATCAACAAAACAAAGAGAAAAGGGAGAACATATTTGCCAATGTTATCTCTGAAAAGGGTTTAATCTCCAACATTTACAGGGAACTCAGACAATTTAACAAAAGGAAGGTAAACAATCCAATCAAGAAAATGGGCAAAGGACCTAAATAGGCACATTTTGAAAGAAGACATACAGAAGGGCAAGAGACCTATAAAAACATGATCAAAGTCATTAATCATCTGAGATAATGCAAATCAAAACAACAATGAGGTACCATCTCACACCTGTCAGAATGGCTATCATCAACAAATCAACAGAGGATAAGTGCTGGCGAGGATTCCGAGTAAAAGAAACCCTCCTGCATTGCTGGTGGGAAGGCAGACTGGTGCAGCCCCTGTGGAAAACAGTATGGAGTTTCCTCAAAAAATTAAAAATGGAACTCCCATTGACCCAGCAATCCCACTTCTAGGAATATATCCCAAGAAAACAGAAGCACCAATCAGAAAGGATATATGCACCCCTATGTTCATAGCAGCACAATTTACAATAGCTAAGATTTGGAAACAGCCTAAGTGCCCATCAGCAGAGGAGTGGATTAGAAAACTGTGGTACATTTACACAATGGAATACTATGCTGCTGTAAAAAAAGAAGGAATTCTTACCATTGGCAACAGCACAGATGGACCTAGAGAGCATTATGCTAAGCGAAATAAGCCAGTCAGAGAAAGATAAATATCACGTGACCTCAGTCATTTGTGGAATATAATGAGCAATATAAACTGATGAGCAAAAATAGAACCAGAGACATGGAAGCATTGAAAAGACTGAACAACCTATGAGGGGAGGTGGGGGGTGAGGGGGTAAGAGATCAACCAAAGGATTTATATGCATATATATGAGCAAAACCAATGAACACAGACAGTAAGGGGGTGAGGGCTTATTCTTGGGGGAGGGGGGCAGGGGGAGAGGTCAATGGGGGAAAAAGGAGACTCCTGGAATACTTTAAAAAATAAAGAATGTAAAAAAATGTATTTCCTGAATCTGCTATTAACATATATCAACATATTAATGCTATTTTCAAGAAAGAGTCACCTTGGAAATTAAGACAAATATCCAAGTATCAGAATATGGGTGTTATCCCCACAATTGAGTGAAGCATATGGAAGGGTAAATAAAGCAAATAATTTTCATTGTGTACTATGGCAAGACAATACTGATAAATATGATTGAATATCTTGCTTCGTAATTATAAACAGGGGTTTAGTGCAGTATAAATCAAAACTGAATCATCCATATAATTAAAAGTCACATTTTCTTCTAATTTTAAATCAGAAACCTATGCTGATTTGATCTAAATATTATCTTGAAGCATTAATTAGATAAAAAGGAAAGCTTATAATTGCCTAATATTGCCCTAGTAATTTATGTACAAATATCTGTGAAATACTCACAAAGCGTCACAAATGTAACCAGCATTGCAAGCAATTATGGATGATGTGAATGAAACCAGTACCATGTTATGTTATAATATTATTTACTCTTAAAATAAATTCTTAGGTCAAGGCTAAAAGGTCAGTTGGTCTTGCTGGGCAAAACCATTTCATGCAGCAGGCCTGAGACTGCTATCCTTAGAAAGTCCTGCTTCAATGGCTACCCTTCTGTGGGTGTCTGAAAACCTGGATCTGGGGAGGCTTTCCACCTTTCCCTAACTGAGGAGAGTGGCCCCCTGTGCCTAAACGCTTTGTACAACCGATGGGGTTCGTGCTGAACACCTGCTTTCCTAATGGGAATCTATAATTTTGGTACATGCGATGGGGAAGATGCCTATGTGACTAGCATGCCATAAAAACCTCTGATTGAGTCTAACAAGACTGGTAGATGACATGTTTCACGTATGTTGTCATAATTATACACTGGAATAACTAAGCACATCAAGGTAACTCCCCAGGGAGAGGACACTTGGAAGCTTGTGCCCGGTGTCCTCCACCCTTTGTCACACACACACCTCTTCTCTTTGCTAATTTCACTGTGGGCTTTCACTGTCATAAATCTTAGGCATGAGCACAACTATATGCTGAGTCCTATAAAGTATTCTAGTGAATAAGCAAAACCTAGGGGTGGGTTTAGGAACCTCTAACAAAATTGCAGTAGGTGGAAATATTTGAATCGATGTGTTATACATGATTACAATACAGAAGTTGATTTCACAAATACCTATCATTGAGTTTGTTTCGGTCCATGGTCCTTTTTGAATTTTCTGTAGATCTATAACTATTGGAATAAAGACATGAAAGGGATAAATCAAACATTGATATCAGAAAATAATGTGAAATAAGCAACATTCCTATTTAGTCACAATAGAAAATACAGAATTCTAATGATTGACAACATGTTCTATAGTATCAGAGTTTCTATAAAGGAAATGAAGACATCACACTGACAATTTTCTTCAACTAAACAAGGTTTAATTCCTTTGTACAACAGTTGTGAATTAACCAAGTTACTGGGGTAACTGCAAAAGAACAGTAATTATCATATACTAGAGGCCCAATGCACAAAATTCATGCAAGGGTAGGCCTTCGCAGCCCTGGTTGCCGGGCCTCCCCAGCCCTGGTGGGGCTCTGGCAGCCTCAGGGCCTGGCCTGCCTCATGGTCTCTGCCTCCTTTGCCTGGTGCTGCCCATGTCCACCGCCACACCTCCCCAGTTCCCCGGTTCTGTGGAAGCCCTCCTATCAATCACCCCACAGACGGTGGCCTAGGCCTCCCTCTTTGGGGCAATCACGGAGCCCCCCGGTTGATCACCCCACTGGCAGGTGGTCTGGGCCTCCCTCTGTGGGGTGATTGTGGGGCGATGGTGGGCCGCACAACCAATTGCATCACACCCGCCTTGGCTGGCCTGGCACCAGTGCGTGTCATAGCATGGTCGTTCTATTCTTTATGCCCAATCTAAATGCTAGTGCACTACCTGGAAACCTATGAATTACCTTAGATTTCTCTCTCCTCGCCAGCTCTTTACATGCAATCATCACCACAATCACACGAACTAGACTTCTCTACTCTCTCTGATTTCTTTTGCTACTGTCAACTGGCCTAGTCAAACATGAGCTCTTAAAAGATGGCTCTCTTGGGGCGTGGGGGAATACCAACCAACATTATTGTTACTTCTTAAATGAATAAGATTTGTTTAAGCAAAAGAAATGAGAAAGACATAGACCTAGAAATCAACAACATTTCAAATGGAATAAATTTAGCTTCCTATCTCATTTGACCATGAAAGCATGAAACTTTCAAATTGGACTGATGGCTCATCCAAGGAGGCAAAATGTTCCTTTGTCTTCCAAGCCCTGTATGCAGTTTCCTTCCATCTATTCTCTACAGGAGGGGTCAGCAACCTAGGGCCCACAGGCCAATACAAGCTGCCATCTGGTTTTGCAAATAGTCTCACTGGAAGACAGCCGTGCCTACTCACTTACAGATTCTCTAGGACTGCTCTCACACTACAATGCATACTGAAAGACTACTTAGACATAAAAAGAAAAAAAAAAAAAAAAAACCCACATTCTAGAAAAATTAATAGTACTGGACAAAAAACAGTTCCTAAAGTGTTAACTAAAATTTTTATTGATAGTTCATCTCATGATAAAATTGCATAACAGGTAATGAACCTAAAGCAGTCATATTATAGTGCAAAAAATAAAATTTAAAAGCTATCAAGACTACATTAAAAAATTTTCAAAAGCCTCCTAATATTTAAATCAAAAAAAGGGGGGATAGTAGAAGAATATCATGTAAGGAAAAATATCCTGTAAGTAAATTACATCTAGAAAATTTGTACTTTAGAAAAATAATTGTAATGCTAAAAGCAAGACACCCATGAAACACACATGGTATCAAAACAAGCCAGAGGAAAATCATTTGGGCAAAAAATGAAAAAGGATCCCAAGTCAAATTTATAGGAAATATTCCTTTATTAACTTTTGGTCGAGAATATGTTTGCATATTTTCATAAAACAACTCCAAGACCATGTGGATTCCGGCAACAGAGAGGAATCAACAGGACTACTCCAGCCATGAAGACAGAAAAGCAGCAGTCCAGAGATGGAAGACGCTGACGTCGCCTTGCCATACTAGCAGTCAGCAGCTGTGTGTCACTGCAGGTTGCCCAGGACCAAACCAGAGAGGGTCGGACCTGCATTACCACCATTTGTCCACCATCCAGAACTGAAATATCATTGCTGACATGTGCACATAAGGAGCTGTTTGACATTGAAATTGGGTCTCAAAAGAACTGTTGGCCCAGAAAGAAACTCACTACAGACTGATTCATTTGCCTCTCAGCATAACCATTATTGCTTGTCTCATTTTTGGTTCTTATAAGTGTATTTCTAGTAGCACATGATCTCACTCATCTAGGGGAAATGATGAACAACATGGACTGATGAACAAGAACAGACCCAGAAACAAGGAGGAATGGATCAGACTGTCGGGCCTCAGAGTGAGGGTAGGGGAGGGTGGGGATATAGGGGAGAGATCAACCAAAGGACTTGTGTGCATGTGTATGAGCCTAACCAGTGGTTAAGGACAACAGGGGGGTGGGGGCATGTGTGGGGAGGGGTGTGGGATGGGAATGGGGGGATGAGGACAAATATGTGATACCTTAATCAATAAAGAAATTAAAAAAACAATCCCACAATGAATTCTTGCCTTTTATGGTAACATGGATGGACCAGGAGGGTCTTATGCTAAGTGACACAAGACAAAGAAAACAGATACCATAGGGTCTCACTTACAGGTGCAATCTAAAACAACAAAACAGAAACAGACCCCATGGCTACAGAGAACCAGCTGGCGGTTGCTGGAGCGTAGTAAGCTGAGGTGATGGGTGAAATAAAAGAATATGAAGTGCAAACTTCCAGTTGTAAATTACATTAAGCCAGAGAGGTGTAGTGTTCTGTGCAGCACAGGAAATGGGTCCATATCATAATAGCTTTGCTCAGTGATAGATGGTTACTAGACATTATCATTGTGAACACGTCATCAGAAACAGAAATATCAAACCACTGTGGTTGTTCACCTTAAAGTAATATAATGTGTGCCAACTCGACTTCAACAACATGTTGTAAAGGAAAAAGAAATGTTTACGGAAAAGCAGTCCTTTTGGCCTTCACATATGGACATGTGAGAAAAGGATGCTTTGGAGCCATAGCTGATTACTGACCAGGAAAGCAGACATAAACGCTGACAACCTCACAGCTGAGAAAAGGACAGTAACTGGGATCCTGATGACATCACTGAGTCACCAACACAATCCTGGTTCCTACTGTTTCGGCCTCTGTTAACTAGGCCGCCTAAGCCCGAAGCTAAAAGCATCCTATCGGATCAGTTTCCCAAGGCCTGGAGGATAAGCTGTCGACCGCTCTGTGGCAGTAAACACTTTCACAAGCCTGCCTTAGCTAGGCACTCACCCATCACCAACCATTCGCATAGCACACATGTTGTACCGCTGAAACTACTGCTCATAATTCCCGCAACATTCACTTGTGCGTCTTAGCGCTTGCCCTGCCCTTCCTGCTGCCAAACACATAAGCATAATAGACATTCCTCCTGTCAAACATCACCCCTCCTGCCCTTTACCTGGAAAACTTCTTTGTGTTCTGCAAGCTTACTTTTAAAACCCATCCACATTTTTTTGAACTGTTTAAAACAGGGGTCCTCAAACTTTTTTTTTAAAAATATATTTTATTGATTTTTTACAGAGAGGAAGAGAGAGGGATAGAGAGTTAGAAACATCGATGAGAGAGAAACATCGATCAGCTGCCTCTTGCACACCCCCTACTGGGGATGTGCCCGCAACCAAGGTACGTGCCCGCAACCAAGGTACATGCCCTTGACCAGAATCGAACCTGGGACCCTTGAGTCCGCAGGCCGACGCTCTATCCACTGAGCCAAACCGGTTTCGGCAATGTCCTCAAACTTTTTAAACAGGGGGCCAGTTCACTGTCCATCAGACCGTTGGAGGGCCGGACTATAGTTTTTTTTTTTTTTTTTTTTTTTTAAAATATTTTTATTGATTTCAGAGAGGAAGGGAGAGGGAGAGAGAGGTAGAAACATCATTGATGAGAGGGAATCATTGATTAGCTGCCTCCTGCACGCCCCACACTGGGGATCGAGCCTGCAACCCAGGCATGTGCCCTTGGCCGGAATCGAACCTGGGACCCTTCAGTCCACAGGCCGATGCTCTACTCACTGAGCCAAACCGGCTAGGGCTGGACTATAGTTTAAAAAAAAAACTATGAACAAATTCCTATGCACACTGCACATATCTTATTTTGAAGTAAAAAAACAAAACAGCAAAAACACCCACATGTGGCCCGCGGGCCGTAGTTTGAGGACGCCTGGTTTAAAATATTGGTTAAAGATGGAGAGACAGATAGAAACCCTGGTTTGTAGTACTCCTTATTTATGCATTAATTAGATCAATCTGGTATTTGACCAGGCATCAAATCCACAACCTTGACATATCAGGGACAACACTTTAAGCAACTGAGAAACCCAGCCAAAGCCTCAGCCACATTTTAAAAATTCTAATTCTCATCATAGACTTAAAGGGGCTAATACATATGAAACACCAATAAAATTAATAAACAAGGAAAATTATAAAATCCTAATGCAATCTGGCTCCTAGTAAGCACTAAATAAAATATAGCAAATCATGGAAATTAAAATGAACTTAACATGCTCTTAAAGGACAATGACTGCTTTTTAAAATGTTTCAATTCTGCAACATCAGAATAACACTTAGTACCTGAAAGTTAAATGGCAGATTATTCAGCTGAAAAATGAATAAATGAATTTTGACATTTTCTTTGAAAATTCTGTTTGGAAAAACAGAGAAATAAACCAGGAACACCTCTCCCAGGTTATGAGTGCCTTCAAGGTCAAAATGCTATTTCATTGATTTCCTATAACTTGCAAAGCCAACCTACACAAACCCTCTGATGAAGGTCTATCAAGTCCAAGGTGTCATCAAACAGTTCAGATTGTACAATGAATTAGGTGCCACATCTAGCATTTTTGTTATTGGAAACATTTTTGTACATTTATTATAATTTATTGAGTCCCAGGATGGGCTATTTAAATATTTATTATCATTTTCTTCTGAATACTGGCAACAGAACATCTTGTTCTAAAGAAATTCCAGTTTCCTGATAATTACTAAATTAATGAAGTCAACATATTCCATTCTGTTTTGACTTCTGAGGAATCTACACTAATAAAAGGGTAACATGCTAATTAGACCAGGAGACCTTCCAGACAAAGCCATGGTGGCAGGGCCGAGGCAGAGGTGGTTGGGGGCAATCAGGCCAGGAGGGGAGGGCAGTTGGGGGTGATCAGGCCAGGGGGGGGGCAGTTGGGGGCAAGCAGGCCAGCAGGGGGGACAGTTGGGGGTGAGCAGGCTGGCAGGGGGGCAGCAGGCCAGCAGGAGGGGGGAGTTGGGGGTGAGCATGCTGGCAGGGGTGGGGCAGTTGAGGGCAAGCAGGCCAGCAGGCAGAGTGGTTAGGGGTGATCAGGCAGGCAGACAGGTGAGCTGTTAGGAGCCAGCAGTCCCTGATTGCAAGAGGGATGTCTGACTGCTGGTTTATGTCTGATCCCACAGGGATGGGCAGAGGGACACCCCCCCATGCACGAATTTCATGCACCAGGCTCCAGTAAAGTTGATAATAGTGAGACCTTGTTGCTATAATATGAAAAATACCCTGTGCTTCTCAACAAGCATTGCCTTTCTGAGTCATCAGGATTCTTCCACGATGGCTAAGTGTTGTAGCTCTTACTGTTTGCCATCTGTTTGTGCTACCAGGAAAGTATTGCTGAGTTCCTAGTTATAGTTACTTTTTTGGTGAGGCGAATCACTATGCAATAACAAATATTCATTTACTAAATATAATCCATTCACAGTTAAATCTAAACAAAAGATCCATTTTTAGAACAAGTCCAGTTTGGTATAATGTGAATATAGAAGAAATATATACCATCCTAACTTAACATCTTTTTTCTTTTTAACATTCTATCTAATAAAAGAGTAATATGCAAATTGCAAACTCCAACACACAAGATGGCTGCTGCCCCCATGTAATATGCAAACTCCAACACACAAGATGGCTGCCCCCATGTGGTCAAAGATGGCTTCCCCCATGTGGACACAAGATGGTTGCCACAAGATGGCCAGCAGGGGAGGGACAGCAGGGGAGGACCAGGCCAGCAGATGAGGGAAGTTGGGGGCAACAAGGCCTGCAGGGAAGGGCAGTTGTGGGGAACCCAGACCAGAGGCCGTTGGGGGGGACCAGGCCTGCAGGGGGGCAGTTGGGGGGACCAGGCCTGGGGTTAGGGGGACCAGCCTGCAGGGGGGCAATCAGGCAGGGGACAGGGGAACAGTTAGGTACCAATCAGGCTGGCAGGGGAGTGGTTAGGGGGTCATCAAGCTGGCAATCAGAAGTGGTTAGGGGAAATAAGGAAGGTAGGCAGGTGAGCAGTTGGGAGCCAGCAGTCCTGGATTGTGAGAGGCATGTTCGACTGCCCACTTAGGCCTGATCCTACCGGGATCGGGCCTAAACGGGCAGTTGGATTTCCCTTGTGGGGTCCCAGATCAGAGGGGTGCAGGCTGGGCTGAGGGACATACTATCCTCTCCCATGCATGAATTTCATGCACCAGGCCTCTAGTAAAGATATAATGTGGGATTTTAGGGGTCAGAACTAAATAAATGAACTTCTTTGCAAACCATATTGCCCAGATTTTAAATTACCTACAATTAACTTTGTTAATAATACTGACTGCTAATCTATTAAGAAAGAGACTGAGAAAAACTATACATGCAACTTACACATTGTTTGGTATTTTTTCCCCATTATTTCATTATAAAAAGTCCCTACTTTTACTTCATCTATGGTAGGAGCACCAAGAAGAATTCATTATCAGAAATCTTACCAGGAGTGCAGCTTTCAGATTTTTGGGGTCCCTTTTCTTCTTTATATTCAGAAGTTAGTTGTTGCTTTCTGTGCACAAAAAATGATGGTAAGTAATATTACTTTCTTAATATTAACATAAAAATATTTTCCAAATATAGTAAATTCTTTGAATATTTCAGATAATATCAGCACTAATGTTAAACCTTCAATTATACCATACACTTTAAACTTGTAAGTTATACAACTGTTTTACAGCTAACTTGATATACTCCCCAAGTTAATAAATACCCTGTTTGTCTGTCTAGAGTTGACCATTTACATGCTGAAGTGTCCATCTGTGTAAATTACCTCCAAGGCTAAAATGAAGGAGAAAAAAGGCCACCTCTTATCTCCTTGGGTATTGCTAATTGAAAGTCCTCTAACAGATAAGAAACTATGCTGAGGTCACTAATCTGACATAAGGGGAAGATTTAAAGGAAGATTCACCACTTGGCCAGTGTGTTAAACACAGGTGCAGTACTAAAGGGTGGTTTGATTCGTAATTGCTAGGCTTCCTTAAACTCCTGCAATTCTACCTGCCTTTGATTCTGTCTACAGAAAAATGAAGAACACCAGAGCTGGTGAAAGTGGGAAAAAATAACACAATGAAAAAAACACCAAGAAAAAGAGAGAAGAAAGTTTTATTGAGTCCCAGGATGGGCTCTTTAAATATTTATTATCATTTTCTTCTGAATACTGGCAACAGAACATCTTGTTCTAAAGAAATCGGGAAAAGTTAAGGTAGACGAAAAAAGGACTCTAGGAAAAAAGACAAAACTTCATACAACTTGGCAAAGATACCACCCTGAGGGGAAAACGAGACTGGGAAGTCAGTAAATAGAGAAATCTATTAGAAATATCCTCTAATTAGATGCTGAATATAATTAACATAACATAACCTATACAGATATTCTTAACTAAGAGATAAACAATTAGTTTTAGGAAGAATTCATATCATTCTACTATAAACACTTGCCTGATGTGGCCTTGCTTAGGTAAAACTTGGTTCTGTGGCCATAGCTAACTGAGATGGGCCCTAGAAGCTTTGGTGGGAAAAACAAGGTCCTATTTACCACTACATTTGTCAAGGAGAGTAAGATAAATGCTTAGACTCACTGGTCCTCTTAGAAAAACTCTAAATCAGAGTTAACATACAATCAGATTTGACTTTCTGAGTTGCTCTGATTTGCCTCTTTATCTCCATGGCAGAAGTTCACAGGAACTTATCTGTGTATATTGAGGGACCACAGAACAATTTGGGAGCCAAGCTGGATGACAGCCAAATCATGGCTCAGCCCTTGCTAACTATTGAATCATGGGTCAATTCATCCAGCTCCCTGAACCACAGTTGCCTCATTAACAAAAAGTAAGCTACGCCCTAACAGGTTTGGCTCAGTGGATAGAGCGTCGGCCTGCGGACTGAAGGGTCCCAGGTTTGATTCCAGTCAAGGGCATGTACCTTGGTTGTGGGCACATCTCCGGTTGGGGGTGTGTAGGAGGCAGCTGATCAAAGTTTCTTTCTCATCCATGTTTCTAACTCTCTATCCCTCTCCCTTCCTCTCTGTAAAAAGCTCAATAAAAAATATTTTTAAAGTAGGCTAAAATAGCATAGCTACTTTAGCAAGCTATTGTGATGACCATATAACACAGGGTAATTACATAGTATAGGGTATAGCCCACAGTAGAGCACTCTAGAAATATTAGTTTCTTTTCTCTTCATTTTCTTAGTGAGCTATAATTTTGAAAAATCCATAAAATCCTACCTGCTTAAAGAGTCTTCTTTAGAGACATCAATCACTATTTTTTTTAAAAAAAGTAAAATACATTTTAAAACAATAAGAATACAGGACTTTAAAAGTACTGAATTAATGCATTGTTAGAAAGTATAACTTTGGGACCACACCTGAAGACTATACTAGGGTGAATATTATTGGTAGGCCATTAATGCATTAAGAACATTTACTTTCTCTTTTTAAACATATAAGACTAAAAATAAAGAAAGAAAATAGGATCTATCAAAATTTGATACTTACCTGTGCACTCTATGTGCAAGGAACAATAATCCTAACCAAACCCCATCAGACTGACAGAAAATGTTATTGTTAGTGGAAACAAAATTATAGACTAACCATGCCAATCTTAAATAGCATGAGTTTTCTGGCTTCTTCCATTAAGAGCAGTTAGAGGAGAGTATACTTATTTTGATGTAACACAATACAAATTCTGCAGCTCTTACTATTAGGTGCAGACTAGCTGGTCCAGGATGAAACACTCCTATCATAAGAAAACTTTGTCGTAAGGCAATACACTTTGCAGCACAGTAAAATATAGGAAACTAATTAATTCTGGCTCCATTTCCAATCCTATTTAATAAAAGAGTAATATGCAAATTGACCATAACCTTGCTATATCGACAAGCCACGCCCAACAGCCAATCAGGAGTGAGTATGCAAATTAACCCAACCAAGATGGATGCAGCCACAGAGCGAGCAGGAGGTTTGGGTTTCCCCAGCAATGAAGGAAGCCAAGCTTTCAGCACCCCCTGGCCAGCCTAAGCCTCCACTCAAGGTTACAAAGTTTCAATTATAGAAGATAAATAAATCCCAACAAAAATGGCGGCAGCCACGGAGCTGGAGAGAACAGGAGGCTTGAGTTGCTCCCAGCGATGGAGGAAGCCAAGCTTCCTCCACACAAGGCTACAAATTTTCCATTATAGAAGATAAATAAACCCCAACAAAAATGGCTGTGGCCACAGAGCAAGCAGGAGGCTTGGCTCCGCTCAAGGCTACAAAGTTTCAATTATAGAAGATAAATAAATCCCAGATACCAGGGCCTCCACTTGGATCACCGGGGGGGTGTGGCCGGCCTGCATACCACCACAGGCCCCTCGCCAAGGCTGCTGCACGCCCCAAGGGAACTCCCACCCTGATCCAGGACATCCTTCAGGGAAAACCAGCTGGCCCCCACCCATAACAGTGAAGTATATTGACCTCCATATCCGTGCACCAGGCCTCTATCCTATCTAATAAAAGAGTAATATGCAAATTGACCATCACTCCAACACACAAGATGGCTGCCCCCATGTGGTCAAAGATGGCTGTCCCCATGTGGACACAAGATGGCCACCACAAGATGGCCAGCAGGGGAGGGCAGTTGGGAGGGACCAGGCCAGCAAGGGAGGGCAGTTGTGGGCGATCAAGCCAGCAGGAGAGGGCAGTTGGGAGGGACCAGCCTGCAAGGGAGGGCAGGTGGGGGTGATCAAGCCTGCAGGGGAGGGAAAGTGGGGGTGACCAGGGCTGCAGGGGAGAGCAGTTGGGGGGGACCAGGCCTGCAGGGGGGAGTTAGGGGTGCAGGCCTGCAGAGGAGGGGGTGACCAGGCCTGCAGGGGAGGGCAGTTAGGGGAGGCCTGCAGAGGAGTTAGGGGTGACCAGGCCTGCAGGGGAGGGTAGTTAGGGGCAATCAGGCTGGCAGGGGAGCAGTTAGGCATCAATCAGGCTGGCAGGGGAGTGGTTAGGGGGTGATCAGGCTGTCAGGTAGAAATGTTTAGGGGCAATCAGGAAGGCAGGCAGGCGAGCAGTTTGGAGCCAGCAGTCCTGGGTTGTGAGAGGGATGTCTGACTGTCCGCTTAGGCCCTATCCTACCGGGATTGGTCCTAAACGGGCAGTGGGACATCCCTCGAGGGGTCCTAGATTGGAGAGGGTGCAGGCTGGGCTGAAGGACAACCCCCCCCACCCCTTGCACGAATTTCATGCACCAGGCCTCTAGTCTAATATAATAATAGAGGAATATGCAAATTAGCCAGGACACCTTAACGTCACAGCCAATCTATAAGCGGCGGAGAGCTACAGGAGGGCGGGGCAGTGGGCAGAGAGCTACAAGATGGGGGGCAGCAATTACACGCAGCAGAGAGCTACCAGTGTTGGTGGGCAGGATGGCCAGCTGAGGCAAGCTACTCACGCATGGATTCATATGCAGGGCTACTAGTATGGTATGATTCTACATTCTAATGGTGGGTATGTGCTTTCATGCATTTGTCACAATCCATAGCATGTACAACACCAAGAGTGAACCTTACTGTAAACTAAGGACTTTGGTTGATAATGATGAGTCAGTGCACATTCATCCATTGTAATAAATATACTTCACTGTTACTGGAGGTCAAAAATGAGCAAGGCACCAGGACTGTGTGGCTCAGTTGTTGAACATTTATCTAGGGGCCAGGAGGTTATGGTTCGATACCCAGTAGAGTCACATGCCTGGGTTGTGGACTCAATACCCAGTGTGGGGTGTGAGGAGGCAACCTATCAATAATTCTATCTCATAGTTGATGTTTCTATCTATGTCTCTTTATCCCTTTCTCTCTGAAATCAATAAAAATAAATTAATTAACAAACAATGAATAAGGCTGTGTATGTTTGCATTTGTGTGGCTTATGGGCACTCTCTATCCTTCCCACTCAATTTTACTCTGCACCTAAAACTGCTCTAAAATATGGCTTATTAATTTTTGTTCAAAATAAGGCATTCCCTGCATCTGCTTTTAACACATATCAACATATTAATGCAATTTTCAAGATATAGTAACCTTGGAATTTAAGATAAGACCCCAGTATAGGAAATGGTTATTATCCCTGCAATTGAGTGAAAGATGTGAAAAGACATAAATAAAGCTAATACCCTTAAATGTATACTAGTGCAAGAAAATAACTGATAAATATGATTGAATATGTGTGTTGTATTTATAAACAGGGATTTAGTACAATATAAATCAAAACTGAATCATCCATATAATTAAAAGACACTTTTTCTTCTAATTTTAAATCAGGAATCATTATGATGAGTTCATCTAAAAATCATCTTGAAACATTAATTGGGTAAAAACAGAATTTTTAATTGCCTAATATGTCCTAGTAAAAATATCTGTGAAATACCCACCAAGAGTCACAAAAGTAACCCTCATTGCAAGCAATTATGTATGATGCAACTGAAACCAGTACCATGTTATGTTAAATACTACTTGCTCTTAAAATGTTCAGATCAAGGCCAAATAGTCAGTCAGGGCTGTACCTGCTGTGCAGAGACATTTCATGCAGCAGGCCTAAGACTGCTATCCTTAGAAAGTCCTGCTTATATGGCTACCCTTCTGTGGGTGTCTGAAAACCTGAATCTGGGGAGGCTTTCCACCTTTTCCTAACTGATAAGAGTGGCCCCGTGTGTCTAAACACCTTGTCCAATCAATGGGGTTCATTCTGAACACTGGCTTTCCTTCTGGGAATCTAGAATTTTGGTACATGCTATGGGAAGATGCCTTAAAAACCTCTCACTGAGTCTAACAAGACTGGTAGATAACGTATTTCACATGAGTTGTCAGAATTTGACACTGGAATATCTAAGCACATCCTGGTAACTCCACAGGGAGAGGGCTCTTGAAAGGTTGTGCCTGCTGTCCTCCATACTTTGTCACACACACCTTTACTCTTTGCTAGTTTTTTCCTTCAGTCTTTTCACTGTAATAAATATCAGGTATGAGCACAACGATGTGCTGAGTCCTGTGAAGTTTTCTAGTGAATAAGCAAACCTAGGGGTGGGTTTAGGAACCTCTAATAAAATTGCAGTATGTGAAAATATTATTTGGGTTGATGCATTAGACATGATTACATTACAGAAGTTGATTTCGCAGAATACCTGTCACTGAGTTTGTTTTGGTCCATGCTTCTTTTCGATTTTTTTGTAGATCTACAACTATTGGAATAAGGACATGAAAGGGATAAGTCAAACATTGATATCAGAAAATAATGTAAAATAAGCAACATTCCTATTTAGTCACAATAGGAAATACAGAATCCTAATGGCTGACAACATGTTCTATAGTATCAAAGTTTCTATAAAGGAAACGAAGACATCACACTGATCATTTTCTCCAACTAAACAAGGTTTAATTCCTTTGTACAACTGTTGTGAATCAATCAAGTACCTGGGATAACTCCGAAAGAACAGTAATGATCATATATGGTATACTAAACGAGTGTTCTAATGATTACAGAGTTCTTTTTATTTATTCCTAATCTTTTTTATATCTTATTGAACTAAAATCATGGCTCACCAATTGAAGGCAGTTGTTGATAGGTTAAGTCAAGTAGTAAAAGAAATTGTCTCCAAAATGTGGGGATATCCATAGATATTCCATTAAACTCAACCTGTATGGAAAGTACTGGTCTTTCCTGTCGAACCATTGCTCTTTTTTGCTCATCAGATGAAGTCCTATTTTTTGTGTCCAATCTACTGTAAATGCCAGTGCACTACCCGGAAACGTATGAAGCACCTTAGAATTCTCTCTCCCGACTAACTCTTTCCCTGTAATCATCACCACAATCATATGAACTCGACCTCTCTACTGTCTCTGTTTTATTTTGCTACTGTCAACTGCCCTTTGTCTCCCAGGCTTTCTATATGGTTCCCTTCCATCTATTCTCTACCTGAGGGGTTAGTAAACTAAGGTACAGGCCAAATACAAGCTGCCAACTAGTTTTACAAATAAAGTCTCCCTGGAACACAGCCGTGCCTACTCACAGATTCTCTGGGAATGCTCTTGCACTACAATGGCAGACTTGAGTAGATTTGTCAGACCACATGGACTAAAATCAGGCCCTTTGCAGAAAAAGGTTGGTGATCCCTGATTCATACCATAATCAGAGGGCCCTCATCAAATCTAACCTTGTTCCTCTTCTGCTCAAAACTCCAATGAATCTCTGAAGTAAATATTTCTGGCTCTCTACCTTAGTTTTCATTCTTGCTGGAGAACCACGACTCTATTGGGAAATTCACTGTCCTGATACACAAAGAAGGTGGTATTATCTCCCTAACTTCAAAAAAAAAATGATTATAGCAACCTCATCAGAGTCACTAGTTTACCACTAACTGGTTTAGGTATGATCACGCTATTAACCCAAGTTTATAAAAAGTTAGGGAAGTCAACTGCAAGCCTCTCAGTTTCTTCCTATTTAAAACAAAGACACACAGGCCCAGCCAGTGCAGTTCAGTAGATTGAGTCCATTGTTCCATGCACCAAGAGATCGCTGGTGATATTCCAGGGCAGGGCAGATGCCAGGGTGGCAGGTTTGATCCCCAGGAGGGGGTGTGCAGGAGGCAGCCCATGGATGTGATGGTTCTCTCTCATTGATGTTTCTATCTCTCTCTCCCTTTTCTTTCCTCTCCCTCTAAAGTCAATAAAAACACATTTTTTTAAAAAACGGAGGAAACACATAGCTCAACATCACTAACCAGGGAAATGCAAATGAAATTCATAGGAAGTACCTCCACACTCCTCTCAGAATGGCTGTCATCAAAATAAAAATAACTAACAAGTGTTGGCGAGGATGTAAGAAAAGAGAAAGCCTTGAGCACTGTTCATGTGATTGTAAATTGGTACAGTCACTGCAGAAAAGCAGAATGACATTCCTCAAAAAAATAAAAATAGAACTGCCATCTACTTCTGGGGATTTATTAAACAGAAACATGAACAAGAATTTGAAAACATATCTGCACCCCTACATTCACTACAGCATTATTTACAACTAGAGCCTGGTGCATGAAATTCATGCACATGGGGGGTTCCCTCAGCTTGGCCTGCACCCTCTCCAATCCAGGATCCCTCGGGGGATGTTTGACTGCCTCTTGCAATCCAGGATTGCTGGCTGCCTGATTGCCCCTAACCCCTCTGCCTGCCTGCCTGATTGCTCTTAACTGCTCGCATGTCTGCCTGATCACCCCTAACAGCCTTTGCCTCGGCCCCTCACCAGCACTGCTTTGTTCAGAATGACATCCAGAATAACATCTGGAAGGTTGTTCGGCTGTCCAGTCTAATTAGCATATTACCCTTTTATTATTATAGATATACTTATACATAATGAAAAACTACTCGGACATAAACGATGAATTCTTGCCATTTATGGCAACATGGATGGGCCAGGAAGTTCTATGGTAAGTGAAATAAGAGAGAAAGTTAAATACTATACAGTTTCACTGACAGATGCAATCTAAAACAATAAAATAGAAACAGACCCCATAGCTACAGAGAACAAACTGATGGTTGCTGGAGGGTAGTAAGCAGAGAGATGCATGAAATAAAAGCATATGAACATGAAGTGCAAACTTCCAGTTATAAAATATATATGCCACAGGGATGTAGTGTACTGTGCAGCATAGGGAATGTGTCAATCTAATAATAAAATCCTAAGCAACTGTTATGGTTGAATGACCAGAACGACTGGAATGACTGGTCACTATGATGCACACCGACCACCAGGGGGCAGACACTCAACCAGAAGCCGGGCTCACAGCTGGCAAATGCAGCAGCTGTGGCAGGAGCCTCTCCGCAGCAGCTATGCTAAGGAGCAGCAAGCCAAGTGGTAAGGAGTGAGCAGGTGGGCAGTAAGGAGTGAGAGGGTGCAGGCTGGGCTGAGGGGACTCCCCCACCCCCACCCCAGTGTACGAATTTCATGCACCAGGCCTCTAGTATCATAATAATGTTGCTTGGTGATGGATGGTTACTAGACATATCATTGTGGACATATCATAAGGAACATAAAATGTCAAAGCACTGTGGTAGTGCACCTGAAAGTAATATAATGTGTGCCAACTCTACGTTAACAAAATGTTTAAAAAAGAAAAAAGAAATGTCTAAGGAAAAGCAGTCCTTTTGGCCTTCACATATTGGCATGTGAGAATAGGATGCTTTGGGGCCTTTGCTAACTACTGACCAGGAAGGCAGACATAAACACTGACAACTTCACAGCTGAGAAAAGGACAACTGGGATCTGATGACATCACTGAGTCACCAAAGCAATCCTGGTTCCTATTGTTTTGGTCTCTGTTAATCGGGCCACCTATTACCTGAAGATAAAAGCATTCTGATCAATTCCCAAGGGCTGGAGGATAAGCTCTAGACCAGGCGTCCTCAAACTATGGCCCGCGGGCCACATGCGGGTGTTTTTGCCATTTTGTTTTTTTAATTCAAAATAAGATATGTGCAGTGTGCATAGGAATTTGTTCATAGTTTTTTTTAAACTATAGTCGGGCCCTCCAACGGTCTGAGGGACAGTGAACTGGCCTGCTGTTTAAAAAGTTTGAGGACGCCTGCTCTAGACCTTGCTGTGGTACAAAAGACTTTCATAAATCTCCCTTAGCTAGGCACTCACCTCATTCCCAACCATCCCCCTAGTACACATTTTGTACCATCAAAATGGTACTGCTCACAATCCCAGCAACCTGCCTTCCTGCTGCCAAACATGTACTCTGAATAGATATTCCTCCTGGCCGATCATCACCGTTCTGCCCTTTACCTGGAAATCTTCTTTGTGGTCTGCATGCTTACTTTAAAACCCGTCCACATTTTTTTTTTGAACTGTTTAAAAAAATGATTAAAGATGGAGAGAGAGATAGAAATCCTGGTTTGTAGTACTCCTTTATTGTGCATTCATTGGACCAATCTGGTATTTGACCAGGCATCAAATCCACATCCTTGGTATATCAGGGACAATATTTTAAGCAACTGAGAAACACGGCCAAAGACTAAGCCACATTTTTAAAACTCTAATTCTCGTCATAGACATAAAGCATCTGACACATACTAAATACCAATAAAATGAATAAATAGGAATAATTATAAGATGTTAATGAGCTCTAGCTCCTAGTAAGCACTAAATAAAATATAGCAAATCATGGAAATTAAAATGAACTTAACATGCTCTTAAAGGACAATGACTGTTTTTAAAATGTTTCAATTCTGCAACATCAGAATAACACTTAGTACCTGAAAGTTAAATGGCAGACCATTCAACTGAAAAATGAATAAATGAATTTTGACATTTTCTTTGAAAATTCTGTTTAGAAAAACAAAGAAATAAACCAGCAACACCTTTTCCATATTATGAGCACCTCCAAGGTCAAAACGCTATTTCATCCTTGTATTTCCTATCACTTGCAAAACCAACTACCCAAGTCCGTCTGATAAAGGTCTACTAAGTCCAAGGTGTCCTCATACAGTTCAGATTGCACAATGAACTAGGTGCCACATCTGGCATTTTTGTGATTGGGAAACATTTTTGTACATTTATTAAAATTTGTTGAGTCCCAGGTTGGGCTATTTGAATCTTTGTTATAATTATCATCTGACCAATGGCAACAGAGCATCTTGTTCTAAAGAAATTCCAGTGCCCTGATAATTATCAAATTAATGAGGTCAACATATCTCTTTCAGTTTTGACTTCTGAGGAATGAAGTTGATAATAGTGAGACCTTGTTGGTATAATATAAAAAATATGTGAGAGAAACCAAGATAGCGGCATAGGTAAACACCTGAAATTGTTGCCTTGCTCAACCATTTCAAAACTACGACTAAAAGACAGAAAGGACATCATCCAGAACCACAGGAAGGCTGGCTGAGTGAAAATTCTACAACTAGAAGGGAAGAGAAAAGCACACTGAGACTCAGAGGAGATGTGGAAGTAAAGTGCGGAGGTACAGAGGCACACGCGCGGAAAGGGCTGGCAACTGAGGATGCAGTTGTCTTTTTCAATCGGGAGGGAGACACAAGCTCCGAATGCTCTGAACTCCAGTTCCGGTTGAGACGCTGGGGACCCAGACTCATACGGGGAGAAACTGGACTGTCTGGCATCGGGCCAGAACACGAGGGCAGCTTTTTCTCAGAGGTGCTTACAGCAATTACCGAGGGACACTGAGACCTGGGGGCCTCTTAGGGCAGAGCTGAAGATCAGCCATAGCTGTTTGCTCTGCCCTGTAGATTCCCTGAGACACCGCCCCACCCAAGCTGTGCACAGAGGCTTTTGCGTATGAATGGCCTGGCCCTTTGCAATGTAAAATTACCTAACAAAGTGCAGCTGGGTCAGAGAGACCCAGAACATCCAAAATAAGGCCCAAGGCCCCACAGCAGCTTGCATTGCTCACAAGCTGAGCCTGATCTGGGCACCACCAAACCCCAAACAAAGAAGAGGAATCTGCAGATCTCTCTGTAGCTCCTGCTGGGTGGCCTCAGGCAGAGGCTAAATTAGCACCTCCTTAGAAATCCCAGAGCCAGTGTACCCAGTGGTCAGAGTGGGACCATCCAGATTACAACTCCTCAGATCCATAAGGGACACACTCAGGGGGCAGACTCAGTGAGCACCAAAACCCCACTGAAGTAAGTCTTGCCCCATAAGGGTGTCTCCAGCACAGAAGTTTTCCCATTGTAGACACAGCTGATTCTCACAGCCAATTGGCCTGGGGGTCAATTCCTCCCAGTGATACCAACAACAATCAAGGCTTAACTACAACAAGACTGTGCACACAGCCCACAAAGGGGTGCACCAAGAGTGTCCACCTCAGGTAACTGGGGAAGCTGAGCCACTGGGCCCTATAGGACACCTAGCACACAAAGCCACTCTATCTACACAGGGAAGCAGCCAAAATGAGGAGACAAACAGACAGGTCACAAATGACAGAAATGGAGGAAAACAAACTACTGGATATAGAGTTCAAAACCACAGTTATAAAGTTTTTCAAGAATTTTCTAGAAACTGCTGATGAATTTAGTGAGACCCTCGAGGATATGAAAAAGGACCAACTAGAAATTAAGCATACACTGACTGAAATAAAGAATAATATACAGAGATCCAACAGCAGACTAGAGGATCGCAAGAATCAAGTTAAAGACTTGATATACGAAGAAGCAAAAAACACCCAACCAGAAAAGCAAAAAGAAAAAAGAATCCAAAAATATGAAGATAGTGTAAGGAGCCTCTGGGACAACTTCAAGTGTACCAACATCCAAATTATGGGGGTGCCAGAAGAAGAGAGAGAGCAAGATACTGAAAACCTATTTGAAGAAATAATGACAGAAAACTTCCCCCACCTGGTGAAAGAAATAGACTTACAAGTCCAGGAAGTGCAGAGAACCCCAAACAAAAGGAATCCAAAGAGGACCACACCAAGACACATCATAATTAAAATGCCAAGACCAAAGGCAAAGAGAGAATATTAAAAGCAGCAAGAGTTACCTACAAGGGAGTACCTATACAAATGTCAGCTGATTTCTCAACAGAAACTATGCAGGCCAGACGGGAGTGGCAAGAAATATTCAAAGTGATGAATAGCAAGAACCTACAACCAAGATTACTTTACCCAGCAAAGCTATCATTCAAAATTGAAGGTCAGATAAAGAGCTTCACAGATAAGAAAAAGCTAATAAAGTAAGTAATCACTGCCAAACCAGTATTATATGAAACGTTGAAAGGTAGTCTTTAAGAAGAAGAAAAATGTCAAGATAAAAATTATGAACAACAAATACATATCTATCAACAAGTGAATCTAAAAATCAAGTGAATAAAAATATGATGAGCAGAATAAACTGGTGAATATAATAGAATCAAAGGCATAGAAAGGTAGTGGACTGACAATTCTTGGGGGGGAAAAAGGGTGTGGGGGTGCGGGAGAGACTGGACAAAAATCGTACACCTATGGATGAGTTCAATGTGGGGGAGGTTAGTGCAGAGGGTGGGGTGGGAACTGGGTGGAGAGGAGCTATGGGTGGAAAAAAGAGGAACAACTGTAATAATCTGAACAATAAAGATTTATTTTAAAAAATTAAAAAATAAGTTCGCTATGCTTCTCATCAGGCATCGCAGCTTCTTAGCAGGCATCGCCTTTCGGACTACTTTAAAATGGTTAGGTAAATTTTATAAACAGTCTCATTGGGATTACTGCACACTGGCTAAGTCTTGTAGCTCTTATAATTTTCCATAGTTTTTGGTACCAGAGAAATATTGTTGAGTTCCCAGTTTTATTTACTTTTTCAGTGAGAAAAATCACTATGTAATAGCAAGTATTCATTTACTGAATGTAATCAATTCACAGTTAAAACTAAAGATCCATTTTAGAACAAGTCCAATTTGTTATTGTGAATATACAGGAAACATACACCATCCTAACTTAAAATTTTTTTCCTTTTTACATAAATATAGAATGTGGGATTTTAGGGGTCAGAACTAAATAAATGAACTTCTTTTCAAAGCATATTGTCCCAGATTTTAAATTACCTACAGTTAACTTTTTGAAGCATACTGAATACAATCCTATTAAGAAAGAGATTAAGAAAAACTATACATGCTTCTTCCACATGGTTGGTATTTTTTCCCCTGCTCTCTCATTATCAAAACTTCCCTACTCTTAGCTTCATCTATGGTAAGAGCACCAAGAGGAATTCACTATCAGAAGACTTACCAGGAATGCGACTTTCAGATTTTTTGGGTCCCTTTTCTTCTTTATATTCAAAGGTTATTTTTTGCTGGCTGTGTACAAAAAAAAATAATAATAAGTAATATTACTTTATTAATATTAACATAAAATATTTTCAAAATATAGTAAGTTATTAGAATATTTCAGATATCAGAACTAAAATTAAAATTTTAATTGTACCACACACTTTAAATTTGTAAGTTCTACAACTGTTTTATGAAGTATGTTTTTTTTTTTTAAATAAGGTATAACAGCCCTATGCAGTTTTGCTCAGTGGGTAGAGTATGGGACTGCGGACTGAAAGGTCCCAGTTTTGATTCTGGTCAAGGGCACAGGCCCAGGCTGTAAGGGGGGTGCAGGAGTCAGCTGATCAATGATTCTCCCTCATCATTTATATTTCTATCTCTCTCTCTCCCTCTCTTTACTCCTCTGAAATCAGTAAAAATATATTTAAGAAATAATAATAAGGTATCATAGTCTTGATATGAGGTCAGTATAGTTCAGTGAATTAATAAGAAAAGTTAGCTTGACATAATAACAAATGTATTGAACTCACACATCCTAGTTCTATAACCAACAGCTCTTTGTTTTCAAACAAGTCACATTTTTTTGGCTCAAGGTCCTCCTCTACAAAATAAGAATCTTACTACCTTAATTTAGAAGGTTGGCAGGAAGATCAAATGAAATAATAGAGAAAAAGCATATGCTCAAGAAATAGTAAAGCAAAGAAAAATTTGAGTTACGAACTTCATCTGTTGAAACTATTTTTGAATCCCAAATAGACTTCAATGTGGGATTTCCATGGTTTCTAACATTCAAATGTTGCAGTTTTCAGAAAATGTTATGAATTTTGGTTATTACTTGTATTTAGGTTGTGGTTTGTAATTCAGGGCATCTCAGCTACTATGTAGCTGGCAACTAAATTTATGTACAAATAGATTACCCCCTGAAGTCAGATAACACCATGCTCCCTTATTTATGTAGCAAATCTTACAAACCACAGAAAACTAATACAAGTCAGGACCTGGCCTGGACTAATACTCGCCCTTATCGACCTACTCAAACTGTGACCCAGCAGATCTTTATGAGAATGATGCTTAATCTCCCTGTCCACCCGCAAAAGGCTTGGGTGATCAAATCCTACTTGTCACACATGGAAACTGATGAATCATGCCTGGGGCTCTAGCAATTGTATGGACCAAAAACCTGCTTTTGAATCAGAGCTTTCTGATACCGGCTTCCATGTGCGGCATAATTTAAAAACTTTGAAATCTGAGGTTCATTCAAGTCGCTTGGGAAAGTTTCATTGTTATGGCTAAGAGATCACTTGAGGGATCAACCTCAATTATGGAACCTCAGGCAAGTTGTGCCTACTACTGTGGGGAAAAGATATGGACCTTCCACTATCTAATAAAATGACCTTAGCGTACAGATGTGGTAACAAAGGATAAAGAAACTTCTGGTCTTTTCCTGAGGCATTATTTGAATCTCCCTGGCAGTTTAGTATTGTTCTAAGTAACACCTGCTAGCAGAGAAAAACAAACAAACATGAAGCTAAAAGGATAACTCATCCCCAAAGATCTGGGCTAAGAAGTGAGCTCCACGTAAGCTTTCCAGTGTGTGCGGGAGGCTGTGGGTGGCTAGAGCTAGGAGGCCCAGCTGCCAGAATAGCGTGCTGTTAATTGGAATAGTTGCGAAGCATGCAAGCATAGGTGTATAAAAGGTGTGACCCTCAAGTCCAAGTGTGAGTCAACATGAAGACTCAGGAAGCTGAATCAGCAAGGCCAACCTGGGAGCAAAGATCAATCATGACTATAGAACGGGTTTCAATGGCAACTCAGCAGCAATAGAATCAACAGAAATTTTAGAATGTACTTTTTGACATCTCCATCTGACTTATGAAAGACAACTGTCTCCCTTGGCCTTAGGGAATCCTTGACGTTCCTGAAAAATTCAAGGGGGGTGGGTATAGGAGATAGCCCTCAGAAATCAATCTAATGTAGATTTTTTTTTTTTCCTGCTACAGTGATCACTTCAAGACCCCAAATAACTAGTTAGAAAAATCAGCGCTGAGATTTTATTTGTAACCCCATACATAGTGGTCCTACTTGGAATGAAATGGATAAAAATCTTAAAAGTTCTGAGAGAATGAATCTGGCCCAGTGCTCCTCCTAACTAGCCAAGCCTTTGCTTGGTTTATGGCTGATGACCTAGACCAATTGAATGCCATACCCAAACTGTCTGAACCAAACTCTGACATTTCACCTGCTACATAAAAAGTAACAGAGAAATGATTTTATACCCCAGTTTAGTGATAACTAGCATTTCAAAGCAAACACACACATTCAATCCACTCACAAAAGCATATTCTTCTGCAGCCCACACACAGTTATCTTGAGAAAACTCATCAGTACCTTGCTGAAGGAGAAGCCTAATTATATTTGGGGACTCATTATTTCCAGCAAACATGCGGGCTCTGCATATAACACAGAGGTCACTTCACCCTCAGCATCCTCTATTATGTTATATAAACAGCTAACTTGATACATTCCTAATCAATACCTTGTTTGTGTGTCTGGAGTTGACCATTGTGTACTGAAGTATTCAACTGTGTTAAATAGCTCCAAGGCTAAAATGAAGGGGAAAAAAGGACGCCTCTTGTCCCACTTGGGTATTGCTCATTTAAAGTCCTCTAACAGATAAGAAATCATGCTGAAGTCACTAATCTGAAGTAGGGGAAGATTTAAATGAAGAACCACCACTTAATTAAGATGCTAATCACAGGTTGAAGTACTTAAGAGAGGGTGTTTTGATTAATTAAATGCTAGGCTTCCTTAAACACCTGAAATTCTACCTGCCTTTCATTTTGTCTAGAGAAAAATGGAGACACCAGAGATGGCTGAAGAGAAAAAAATATAACCCAATGAAATAAACACCAAAAAAAAAAAAAAAAAAAAAAAAAAGAGAAGAAAGTAGAAAAAAAAAAAAAAAATCAAGAAATATCATGGAAGAGGAAAAATGACTCTAGGAAAAAAAAAAAAACTTCATACAACTTGGCAATAATACCAGTCTGAAGGGAAAAGCAGGACTGGGAAGTCAGTAAATTGAAAAATCAATTAGAAATATCCTCTAAAGAGATGCTGAATTTAATTAACATAAACATGTTCTATATATAAATATTCTTTACTTACAAATAAAGAATTGCTTTCAGGCAGAATTCATATTTTATCTAAAAACACTTGCCTGCTTGGGTCTTGCTCAGGTGCAACCTTTGGTTCTGTGGCCATAGCTAAATGAGATGGGCCCTGAAGGCTTTCATGGGAAAAACAAGGTCTATTGACCACTACATTTGTCAAGGGTAGTAAGATAAATGATTAGACTCACTGGGACTCTTAGAAAAACTCTAAATCAGCGTTAGTGCACAATCAGATTTGACTTTCTGAGATGGTTTGCATCTGTATCTCCATTGCAGAGCTACACAGGAACTTATCAGTGTATGTTGAGGGACAACAGAATAATTTGGGAGCCAAGTGGGTTGACAGTCATATCATAGGTCAGTCCGTTCCTACCTATGGAATCATGGGTCAATTCATCCATCTCCCTGAACCACAGTTGCCTCATTAACAAAAAGTAGGCTACAATAGCACAGCTAGTTTGCCAAGCTATTGTGATGACCATATAACACAGGTTAATTACATAGTATAGGGTATAGCCCAAAGTAGAATACTCTAGAAATGTTAGTTTCTTTTCTCTGCTGTTAACATATAATTTTGAAAAATCCTACCTGCTTAAAGTGTCTTCATCAGATATATCAACCACTATTTTGGAAAAAGGAAAATACATTTTAAAACAATAAATATACAGAACTTTAAAAGTACTGGTTTAATGCTTTCTTAGAAAGTGTAACTCCGGGACCACACCTGAAGACTATACTAGAGTGAACATTAATCATATTATTGGTAGCCCATTAATATATTAGGAACATTTACTTTCCTTTCCAAACATATCAAATGCAAAAATAAAAAGCTTAGGATCTATCAAAATTTGATACTTACCTGTGAACTGCCATGTACAATGAACACAATCTAACCAAACCCCATCAGACTGACAGAAAACTGTATAGTGAGTGGAAGCAGAATCATAGACTAACCACGTCAAACTTAAATAGCATGCGTTTTCTGGCTTCTTCCGTTAATAGCAGTTAGAAGAGAGTATACTGATTTGCCCTAACACAATACAAGTTCTACACGCCTTCAGTGAAGACTAGCCAGTTTAGGATGAAACATGCTCATCATAAGGAAATGTTGTTGCTAGGCACTATGCATCACAGCAAAACATAGGAGGCAGACTCTTTTTGGCCCCATATCCAATAGGAAGATAAGTAGGAAAGACTTTTTTATTCCAGTTGTATAAAGTAGAACCTCTTGAAACTATCTCCTACCATGGCTAGAGTATCTGTTCCCACCTCATAGAGCAGCTTGGCACAGGTAGTAAGTGCTCTGCAGGAGTGTGTGAGGTCATTTTTCTCAACTCTCCCCATTAAGTGGCAAATGCCTATAGAAAATCATTCTCTTTCAGCTTGTATGGGACATGTCATCAGATACTATGCTGATGAGCAGCAACAAAAAACAACTCAGGTCAAAGACCATCTTGGATAACTACATCCAATTACCTTGGAATTTTCACGTGTTAAACATTCCTAAAGGGACCTACTGTAGGATTCCAACTATACAACCTTCAGGAAAAGACAAATCTAGGGAGACAGTAAAAAAGGTCAGTGGTTTCCAGGGGTTAGGGAGAAGGGATGGATGAATAAGCAGAGCACAGAGGATTTTTTAGGGCAGTGAGAAGATTCTATATGATACTGTAATGGTGGGTATGTGCCATCATAGCTTTGTCAAAACCCACAGGGTGTTCAACACCAAGAGGGAACCTTAATGCAAACTATGGACTTTGGTTGATAATCTGTCATTGCATGTCCCCCTCCATTGAAATAAATATATCTCTCAGTTGCTGGATATCAAAAATGAGAGAAGCAGTGGGTTTAGGTTGTGTGGTTTATGGGCACTTTCCACTCAATTTTAATATGCACCTACAACTCCTCCAAAAAAATAAAGCTTATTAACCTTTTGCACTCGGATGTCGAGTGTGACTCGACACGGTTAGCATTAGAATAAAGGAATCGAGAAAAAAGCAAGCGAGTGCAAGGGGTTAATTTTTCTTTTCTTTTTCATTTAAATTCTTTATTAAGTCTCATTCCACCCCCACCCCCACCCCCACCCCCGACATTGACCTCTCCCCGGCCACTCCCACCCTCCAGCACATGCCCTCACCTCCCTACTTTCTGTGTCCATTGGTTATGCTTATATGCATGCATATAAGTACTTTGGTTGGTCTCTTATTCCACTCCCCAAATGTATCCACTGTATCTGCTATTAGCACATGAGAACATATTAATGCTATTTTCAAGACACAGTCACCTTGGTCATTAAGGTAAGGATGGAAGTATGAGAAGATAGATGTTATCCCCACAATTGAGTGAAGCCATGTGAAAAGACATGAATAAAGCAAATACTTTTAAATGTATACTAGGACAAGAAAACAACTGATAAAGGTGATTAAATATCTTGCTTTATAATTATAAACAGGGATTTAGTGCAATATAAATCAGAACTGAATCATCCATATAATTAAAAGACACTTTTTCTTCTAATTTTAAATCAGAAATTATTTTTTCTGATTTTATCTAAAAATTATCTTGAAGCATAAGTTGAATAAAAAGGAGAACTTTTAATTGCCTAATATTGCCCTAGTAATTTATGTCCAAACTAGAGGCCGAGTGCATGAAATTCGTGCACAAGTAGGCCTTCCTTCCCCCGGCACTGGTTTCCCTCTAGTACCCGGGACCCGGGATTCCCTCACAGCTCTGGCTTTGTCTGGAAGGTCGTTCGAAAGAACATCCGAAAGGACATCCAGTCTAATTAGCATATTACACTTTTTTTATTGTCTAAAGTTTTACATATGTCTCCTTTCCCCCCAGCCATTCCCACCCTGGGCAAGCCCCCGCAACCCCAGTGTCTGTGTCCATTGATAATGCTAATATGCATGCATACAAGTCCTTTGGTTGCTCTCTAACTCCCTATCCACTACCATTTGTCTCTGAATCTATTCTTGTTCATCAAATTATGTTGATCATTACACTTTTATTATTATAGATACCTGTGAAATACCAGGAGCCACAAAAGTAAACAGCATTGCAAGCAATTATAAATGATGCAAGTGAAACAAGAACCATATAATATTAGCATATTACTAGTACTTGCTCTTAAAATGAAATTTTAGGTCAAGGCCAAAAATTCAATCAGGGCTGTACCTGTTGTGCAGAAAATTTCCATGCAACAGGCCTAAGACTGCTATCCTTAAAAAGTCCTGCTTAAAAGGCTACCCTTCCATTGGAGTCTGAAAACCTGAATCTGGGGAGGGTTTTCCACCTTTCCCTAGCTGAGAAGAGTGGCTCCCTGTACCTAAATGTTTTGTACAACCAATGGGGTTCATGCTGAACACTTGCATCTCTTCTGGGAATCTAGAACTTTGGTACATGCGATGGGGAAGATGCCCATGTGACTAGCATGCCATAAAAACCTTGACACTGAGTCTAACCAGACTGGTAGATGACATAGTTCATGTGTGTTTTCAGAATTTGACACTGGAATAACTAAGCACCTCCTGGTAACTCCACAGGGTGAGGACTCTTAGAAGCTTGTGCCTGGTGTCACACCTTGTCACACACACCTCTTCTCTTTGTTGAGTTTGCTTTAGTTCTTTCACTGTAAAAATCTTAGGTCTGAGCACAGCTATATGCTGAGTCCTGTAATTTTTTCTAGTCAATAAGCAAACCTAGGGGTGGGTTTCTGAACCTCTAACCAAATTGCCTTATGTGAAATTATTTTTGGATACATGATTACAATACAGAAGCTGATTTCCCAAAGTACCTGTCATTGATTTCGTTTCAGTCCATGCTTGTTTTCGAGTTTCCTGTTGATCTGTAACTACTGTAATAAAGACATAAAAGGGATAAATGAAACAATGATGTCAGAAAAAATGTGAAACAAGCAACATTCCTATTTAGTCACAATAGAAAATACAGAATCCTAATGATTGACAACATATTCTATAATATCAAAGTTCCTATAAGAAAATGAAGACATCACACTGACAATTTTCTCCAACTAAAAAGGGTTTAATTCCCTTTTACAAGAGTTATGAACCAATCAACTAACTAGGCTAACTGCAAAACAAAACAAAACAAAACAAAACCAACCACGTAATTATCATATGTACTAAACAAGTGTTCTAATGATTACAGAGTTCTTTTTTATTTATTCCTAATCATTTTTAAATTTCTTATTAAACTAACATCATGGCTCGCCTATTGAAGGCAGTTGTTGAGAGGATGAGTCAAAAAGTAAAAGAAACTGTATCCAAAATGTGGGGATATCCATAGATATTCATTAAACTCAACCTGTATGGACAAATACTGGTCTTTCCTGTTGAATTGTTGCTCTTTTCTGCTCACCTGATGAAGTCCTATTCTTCATGTGCAATCTAATCCCCAGTGCACTATCTGGAAACCTATGAAGCACCTTAGAATTCTCTCTCTCCACTAATTCTATGCATGCAAACATCACAAAAATCCTATGAACTAGGAACTAGACTTCTCTACTGTCTCTGCTTTACTTTGTCACTGTCAACTGCCCTAGTCAAACACGAGCTCTTAACAGATGGCTCTCACAGGGGGGGAAACACTACCAACTATTATTGTTCCCTCTTAAATTAATACGTTATTTTTAAGCAAAACGAATAAGAGAGAAATAGACCTAGAAAATACCAACACTTTAAATGGAATAAATTGAGCTTCCTGACTCATTTCATTATAGATGAATGAAATCTTCATAATAGATTAATGCTAGTCCAAGGAGGCAAAATGTTCCTTTGTCTCCCAGGCTCTATATGTGGTTTCCTTTTATCTATCCTCTACAGGAGGGGTCAGCAAACTAGGGCCCACAGGCCAAATACAAGCTGTCATCTGGTTTTGCAAATGAAGTCTCACTGGAAGACAGCCGTGCCTGTTCACTTACAGATTCTCTAGGACTGCTCTCACACTACAATGGCAGACTTGAGTAGATATGACAGACCTTCTGGACTAAAATCAGGCCCTTTGCAGACAAAGCTTGTTGATGCCTGCTTCATTCCACAGCCACAGGGCCCTTATCAAATCTAATATTGTTCCTCTTCTGCTCAAAACGACAATGAAATCTCTGCAGTAAATATTCCTGGATTCCTACCTTAGTCTTCATTCTTGCTGGACAACCACAAAGCTATTTGGATGTTTACTGTCCTTAGACACAAATAAGGTGGTATCTACCCAACTCCAAAAAGAGAAATCATTAAACTAAGCTCATCATAGTCATTAGTTTACCATTAACTGGTTTAGGCGTGAGCATGCGATTAACCCAAGCCTATAAAATGCTAGTGGAAGTCACATGCAAGCCTCTCAGGTTTCTTCCTATTTAAAAGAAACACATAGGCCCAGTCAGTGTGGTTTAGTAGGTTCAGGCTGTTGTCCCATGCACCAAGAGATCGCTGTTGATATTCCAGGGCAGAGCAGATGCCAGGGTGGCAGGCTTGATCCCCAGGAGGGAACCTGAATGAGGCAGCCCATGGATGTGATGGTTCTCTCTCATTGATGTTTCAATCTATCTCTCCCTTTTCTTTCCTCTCCCTCTAAAGTCAATAAAAACATATTTTTTTAAATTAAGGAAACACATAGCTCAACATCACTAACCAGGGAAATGCAAATAAAATCCATAAGGAAGTATCATGTCACTCCTCTCAGAATGGCTGTCATCAAAATATAAATAAATAACAAGTGTTGACGAGGATGTGGAGAAAAGAGAAAGCCTTGTGAACTATTCACTTGATTGTAAATTGGTACAGTCACTGTGGAAAGCAGCAAGGACATTCCTAAAAAAAAAAAAAAAAAAATGGAAGTAGAACTGCCATTCTACTTCTGGGGATTTATCCAACAGAAACATGAACAAGAATTTGAAAATATATCTGCACCCCTATGTTCACTACAGCATTATTTACAATAGCCAAGATATGGAAGCAATGTAGAAGTCCTTCAATGGAAAAGTAAAGAAAGAAAGAAAATGTAGAATGTACAAACACACACACACAATGAAAAATTCCTCGGGCAAAAAAATCAATGAATTCTTGCCATTTATGGAACCATGGTTTGACCAAGAGGGTCTTATACTAAGTGAAATTAGACAGAGAAAATTAAATACCATGTGGTTAGAGATGCCATGTAAAACAACAAAACAGAAACAGACCACATAGCTACAAAGAACAAATTGACGGTTGCCAGAGGGTAGGTAGCTGAAGAGATAGGTGAAATAAAAGAATATGAATGAGAAGTGAAAACTTCCCATTATAAAATATATAAGCCATAAGATGTAGTATGCATTAAAGGGAATGTGTCAATATCATTAAAACTTTGCTCAGTGATATATAGTTACTAGACATATCATTGTAGACACATCATAAGGTATATAATTGTCAAAACACTGTGGGTGCATACCTATTCTAGCTAATAAAAGAGTAATATGCCAATTGACCATCACGCCAACACACAAGATGGCTGCCCCCATGTGGTCAAAGATGGCCACCCCCATGTGGATACAAGATGGCCACCACAAGATGGCCAGAAGGGGAGGGCAGTTGGGAGGGACCAGGCCTGCAGGGGAGGGAAGTTAGGGGTGATGAGGCCTGCAGGGGAGGACAGTTGGGGGGGACCAGGCCTGCAGGGGAGGGCAGTTGGGGGGAACCAGGCCTATAGGAAAGGGCAGTTGGGGGCGACCAGGCTGGCAAGGGAGGGCAGTTAGGGGTGACCAGGCCAGCAGGGGAGGGCAGTTGGTGGCAACCAGGCTGGCAGGGGAGGGCAGTTAGGGGTGATCAGGCCGGCAGGGGTAGGCATTTAGGGGTGACCAGGCTGGCAGGCAGAAGTGGTTAGGGGCCATCATGCAGGCAGGCAGGTGAGCGGTTGGGAGCCACCAGTCCTGGATTATGAGAGGGATCCCAGCAGGCTAAGGAAAAGCAGTCCTTTTGACCTTCACATATTGACATGTGAGAATAGGATGCTTTGGAGTCACAGCTGATTACTGACCAGAAAAGCAGACATACCATACGCACTGAGAACCTCACGGCTGAATAAGGTATAACAACTGGAATCCTGATATCATCACCAAACTACTTGCTTCCTATTACTTTGGCCTCTGATAATTAGGGCACCTAGTATCTGAAGCTAAAAGCATTTTGGCGGACAAATTTCCCCAAGGCTCAGAAAATAAGATCTAGTCCTTTCTGTTTTACTAAAGACTTTCATAAGCCTGCCTTAGCTAGGCCTCACTTCATTCCCAACCATTCCCATAGCACAAATTTTATACCTTTGAAACTGTACTGCTCATAATTCCCAGAGTTCACGTGTACATCTTAGGCCTTGCCCCGCTGTTCCTGCGACCAAACATGTAATCTCAATAGATGTTCCTACTGCCACACATTACCCTTCTACCCCTTTACATGGAAAACTTCTTTGTGGTCTGTGTACTTACTTTAAAACCCACCCACATTTTTATTTTTAAACTTCTTAAAAATTGATTAAAGATAGAGAAACACAGACAGAGAGAGAAACACTGGTTTGTTGTTCCATTTACTTATGCCTTCATTGTGTGAATCTCACCAGGCATCAAATCCACATCCTTACTATATCAGGGACAATGTTTTAAGCAACTAAGAAACCTGGCCAAAGCCTCAGCCACATTCTTAAAACTCTAATTCTCAGCATGGACTTATAAGTGTCTGACACATACTAAACACCAATACCATGAATAAATAGGAATAATTATAAGATGGTAATGAGCTCTGGCACCTAGTAAGCACTAAATAAAGTATAGTAAGTAATAAAAGTGACAACGATACTAACAATCTCTTAGAGGGCAATGACTGTGTTTAAAATGTTTCAATTCTGCAACATCAGAATAACACTTAGTACCTGAAAGACACCTGAAAGTTAAATAGCAAACCATTCAGCTGAAAAATGAATAACTGAATTTTGACATTTTCTTTGAAAATTCTGTTTAGGAAATCAGAAATAAACCAGCAACACCTCTTCCATATTATGAGCACGTCCAAGGTCAAAACATTATTTCATCCTTGTATTTCCTATCATTTGCAAAACCAACATGCACAAGTCCTCTGATAAAGGTCTACTAAGTCCAAGGTGTCCTCATACAGTTCAGATTGTACAATAAACTAGGTGCCACATCTGGCATTTTTGTTAGTGGGAAACATTTTTGTACATTTATTATAATTTAACTAGTGACTCGGCATGTGAAATGACGCTGTCCCACCTGGCCTTGACACCCTAACCTCTCCACCCAGGCTCCATTTGAATCCAGCCTGCTCTGGCAGCTTTCAGTCCCACAATTATATTTTGCCCCATCTCCAGAGCAACAGCTCCACCCCATCTTGTTGGAGGTTCTAAAGAAATTCCAGTGTCCTGATAACTGGGTGGTGAAAATTAATGATGGCTCTCACCCCGTCAACATATCCGGGCCCCTCCTTCTGTTTTGACTTCTGAGGCTCCTGGAATGTTAAGGTCACGACCATTAGCATATAGTGGATGAGTTCTTGTTTGAATATTTATTGTCATTATCTTTTCACCAATGGCAACAGAGTGTCTTGTTCTAAAAAAATTTCAGTGTCCTTACCCAACAGAAGTCAACCTTTCTGTTTTGACTTTCAGTACTATGGGTGAGATGTTGGCATAATATAAAAAAAAACATGCTTCTCAATAGGCATTGCCTTTCTACTTGCACAATGGCTAAGTTTAAAAAACAATCTCACTGGGGTACTTGCACACTGGCTAAGTGTTGTAGCTCTTATGGTTTGCCATTTCTTTGTGCTACCAGGAAAGTTCTGTTGAGTTCCTAGTTTTACTTACAGTTTTAGTGAGACTAATCGCTATGTAATAACAAGTATTCATTTACTAAATGTAATCCATTCACAGTTAAAAGTAAAGATCCATTTTAGAACAAGTCCAATTTGTTATTGTGAATACAGAGGAAACATACACCATCCTAACTTAATTTTTTTTTCTTTTTTTACATGAAAATTTCATGTGGGATTTTAGAGGTCAGGACTAAATAAATGAACTTCTTTTCAAGGGATATTGCCCCAGATTTTAAATTACCTACAATTAACTTTGTTAATCATACTGAATACTATGCAATTAAGAAAGAGATTAAGAAAAACTATACATGCAACTTCCACATTGTTTGGTATTTTTTCCCCTGCTCTTTCATTATCAAAACTTCCTTATTCTTACTTCATCTATGGTAGACCACCAAGGGAAATTCACTATCAGAAATCTTACCAGGAGTGCAACTTTCAGATTTCTGGGGTCCCTTTTCTTCAGAAGTTAGTTGCTGCTTGCTGTGTACAAAAAAACGGTGACAAATAATGTTACTCTCTTAATATTAACATAAAAATAGTTTACAAATATTGTAAATTCTTAGAATATTTCAGATTACATCAGCACTAATATTAAAACTTAATTTATATCATCTAATTTAAATTTATAAATTATACAACTGTTTATGAAGTATGTAATTAAACAAAAAGTTACAACAAGTCATGATTTGAGGGCGTATACTTCAGTGAATTAATTAGAGTTAGCTTGACATTATCACAAATGTCTTGAACTCACACCTCCTAGTGCTATAACCCACAGCTATTTCTTCTCAAACAAGTCACTTTTGTTTGGCTTAAAGTCCTCCTCTACAAAAGAAGACTCGTACTACCTTATTTCTGCAAGTTGTTAGGAGGATTAAATGAGATGATAGAGCAAAAGTACATGTTCAGAAAAACAGTAAAGCAAAGAAAAAAATAAACTTTATTTGTTGAAACTATATTTGAATCCCAGTGTGAACTTTTCATGGTTTCTAACATTCAAATGGTGCAGTTTTCAGAAAATGTTATTAATTTTGGTTATTACCTATAGTTACGTTGTGGTTTGTAATTCAGGGCATCTCAGCTATTATGTAACTGGCAACTAAATGTATGTACAAATATATTCCTCATGCGGTCAGATAACACCATGCTCCCTACTTTTTGTAGTGAATCATGCCAACTTCAAAAAACTAATAGAAGCCAGGACCTGGCCTAGACTAAGACTATCCCTTCTTTATCTACTCGCCTTGTCAACCAGCAGATCATTATGAGAATGAAGCTTACTCTCGCTGTCCACCCAATTGGCTTAAGATGCAATCCTACTGGTCACCCATGGATACTGATGAGTCATGGCTGGGACCTTAGCAATTTTAAGGACCAATAACCTACCTTTGATTCAGAACTTTCTGTTGACTGGCTTCCATGTGAGGCATAATTTAAATTTTGAAACCTGAGATAAAGTTTCTTTGTTATGGTAAAGAGGTCACTTGAGGGGCCAACCTCAATTATGGAGCCTCAGGCAAGCTGGTGCTTTCTAGTCTGAAAAGGCCTTATGGGACCCTCCATTCCCTAAACAAAGATGCTCCATGGGATAGAGAGTGACCTTGGAGTACAGATCTGGTAACAAAGGAGCAAGGAAAGTCTCGTCTTCTCCTGCGGCATTATCTGAATCTCTGGCAGCTAAGGATGGTTCCAACTAACACCCGCTTCTTCTATCCGAAGATCTACCTGTTTCACTGTCCCCAGCTTTAATAAATGTGCTCTCCAAATAAAATTTTAAAAAGAACAAAATATTGTACCTCTGATTATCCTTTGCACCTCTTCTTACTAATAATTCCACCATTTTTTCATTGTTTGCAAGTTTAGCAAGTGCGAGTGGTGTGAGGTCACTCTGTAAAGCAGCAAAAACAATTTCTAATTTAAGAAATTACATATATCCAAATTGGATATTAAAAATTATGAAAGATACTCTGAACTTACATGTATAATATAGAAAGTAAATAAAAAGTAGCCCCTTTTGCCCTGGCAAGTACCCAATGGCTGGAGTGCCAGCCCACACATGGAAGGGTTGAGAGTTAGATTCCCATTCAAAGGCAAGTCCCTGGGTTGCAGGTTTGATCCCCAGCCCCAGAGGGGGTCCATGAGGGGGCACCCAATCCATGTCTCTCTCTCACATGGAAATCTCTCTCTCTCTCTCTCTCTCTCTCTCTCTCTCTCTCTCTCTCTCTCTCATCTGTTCCCTCCCTCCACTCTCTCTAAAATCAATGGGGAAAATTATCCACTGGTGAGGATTAAAAAAAAAGAGCCCCTTTCTTCTCACCCCTGTGCAGTCACTGGCTGTTCTTCCCTTTAAAATGCCCTCCACTGCCTCTTCAACAGATTAACTGCAACATCCTTTTCCAAATCTCACTTCCAACATTTACAGTAGGGGTTCCAAGAATCTTTGTTCCTATCATGGTATCCTGTTGTTATTTTGTTGCCTGTGGACTGGGGCTTCCTCTTCCCCCTTGCACTCACCCAGCTCCCCTTACTGGGTACTAGCCTCCTCCTCCCACGCACCTGCAGCAGCACCATTTCCTAAGCCCCTGACAGCATAGCAGCCAGTCCCCAGCATCACTTCACTCCCCCAGGCCTTCAGTCCTTAGTGGGCTCTGAGCCTATCTCCCACTCCCAGGCACTAACAGGAAGCTCTTCCTTTGGGGGTGGAAGGGTAGCTGGGAGGCAGAGCTTTGCCCCTTCCATGGACACTACATTCCCCCAGCCCCCTGACTGGGTTTTGGAGTTGTTTCCATGGTGGTGGGGCCTGATCTATTACATTCAGTATATGTATGTGAGAAAGAAAATGCTTGTGCCCAGCTGGTGTGGCTCAGTGTTTGAGTGTAGACTCATGAACCTAGAGGTCAGGGTCGATGACAGGTCAGGGCACATGCTGGATTTGGGGGCTCAATCTTCAGTAGGGTAAGTGCAGGAGGCAGCCAATGGGTGATTCTCATCATTGATGTTTCTCCCTCTTCCTCTCTCATTAGAAACATTTTCAATGCTTGTAACTAAACTAAAAACATGTGTTTCAAATATTTTATAAGTAAGTTTGAGCTATACCTTGTTTCTCGCTTCAATATTTATCTTGTATGACAACAGCCATTGCAAGATTCCTGTACTGTGACCAAGGACGGCATAGTGCAGAGCAGTGTTGCCATCGTTGTCCATTATATTTGGATCGGCACCATCTTGGATCAGAATAGCTGCACATTCCATATTCTGGTATTGTACAGCCTGTCAGTATTATGCCAAGAAATAGATTATTTAGTTCTAGGAATTTAAAGGAAACATTCCACAAAGTTCACAAATGACTTTTAGCTAAATGAGATGAATTCATTTTTATTCTAAGTAATTAAATCAAACCCATCTCATGTCTTTCACCAATGACTTACAGTCAATGAGATAAATTCATTTTTATTCTAAGTAAGGAAAGCAAACCCAACTCATGTTGACATAGTTGGTGAGTACATACGTAAATCAGAGCTGTCTTTTTCTCATCGTCAAGGAGGTTCAACAGCGGTCTCTTTATTATGAGTCTCACCATACCTGCATGGCCATAGGCACAGGCCACATGGAGAGCAGTCCTATGGAAGTCAGAGGACGCTTTAGGAACATAGAGGGCACTATCTCAAAACATACATTATCCATGTAGTTGTAAACATTTATCCCTATGACTTCAAAACAAATATTTCATTTTCTTCTGAAAACGGTACAATATTTATTAGTTCTTGTAACTCACCACATTAATGAAGGAGCAACCTATTTGAATAGAGAGAGGATGACCTGGGAAGTCAGCTCAGCTTGGGTCTGATCTTATTTTAACTGTCACTTATTAGCTATCCCTTGGCCTTTCTGTACCGCGATTTTCTCATCAACAAAATGGAGATAAAAACAGTAATTATCTCCCAGGACACCACTGTTTGCTTAAATGAGGACCTATGCAAAGTGTTTACTACAGTTCCCAGCACACACAAAAAAATGGCTCAATAATTGTTAGATAACATTGCATCATTATTACTACCACTTTAAAAAGGCATTTCAATGAAATAAAATTATATCATTATACCTACTTTTCCAGACCTGTTTTAAGGATCACAAAGAACATAGTATTTCAATGATTCTAAAAGGCTTTTCTTCTCACACTTTAACATCTCTGACATTAGAATCCAGTTTTTAATTCAGAATGTGTTACAACTATTATTGGCAGCATTTGAAAAAATTTAGTGATCCATAAAATACTGGCATCATGCCATCCATGGTGCCTTACATTAAGTGAAATAATGGTGAGTACAACAGAGCTCTTGTAGTTCTAATCAATGGTTGGCATTTGAATAAATTTTAGTTCTTAAAAGCCTATGGGGGAAAGAGGACTAAAAAAAATAATAAGAAGAAGAGTCCTAACTGGTTTGGCTCAGTGGATAGAGCGTAGGCCTGCGGACTAAAGGGTCCCAGGTTCAATTCCAGCCAAGGGCACATGCGCGGGTTGCTGGCTTGATCCCCAGTAGGGGGCGTGCAGGAGGTAGCCAATCAATGATTCCCTCTCATCATTAATGTTTCTATCTCTCTCTCCCTCTCGATTCCTCTCTGAAATCAATAAAAATATATTTAAATAAATAATAAAACACAAGAATTTTTTAAGTAATTCTTACTTTGATTTTCAAGAAAACTCAAGCCAAAGGAAAGTCAGGATTCAAATGAATAGGATAACTCATTTTGTCCAATATTTAGATTTATAAATTTTATGGAAATCAGATGTTCCTAATGATCACTATTATTTAATACTATTATAAATTTACAAAAGGGCAGGTAAAGATTATCTTTTATAATTTCCTACCTTCAGAAATATTTTTGTTTGAAAGCAGGGAGAAGAAATTTCAACTCTGATTAGGGCCTACTTCTTCAATTTTTAGTTTCTCATTTTGCTCATATTGGGCAACATGAAGATTTTAAGGATGAAAAACAGGTCTTGGAGATAGATTGAAAGAGACCTGAGTAGAATATGTCTGCTACATAATAAATATTCAGGTTATATTTCATGTATGAATGGATTGGAAGAATGGATAAACACAGTGGATGAGTTCAATGTTTTCAAAGAAAATGTTTATAAGTTAAAATGATACTTCTGGAATAGGAAAAATTTTCTACTTTTTAAAGAAATAAGCCAGTTAGAGAAAGACAAATACCACATTATCTCACTTATATGTAGAATCTATTGAACAAAATATGTCCAGAGGTATGGATACATGGAACAGAATAACAGATCTCAGGGTGGGGATGGGGGAACAGGAAGAGATTAACCAAAGAACATATATACATGCATGCATAACCTATGGACACAGACAATAGTATGGGAAAGCCTGTGGTGGGGTGGAGGCTGCGTTGAGGGGGGACAAAAATGGAACAAATGGGATACATCTGTCATTCTGTCAAAAACAAGACAAAATTATTTAACTTTCAAAAAAAATTATTTTTTAATATAGAGAGAAAGGAAGTGAGAGGGGAGAATGAGAGAGAGAAACATCGATGTGAGAGAAAAGCATCGACTGGTTCCCTCTTGTAGGTACCCCGACCAGGGATCGAACCCACAACCTATGTATCCTGACCTGGAATGAACCTGTGACCTTTCAGTGTACAGGAGGGGTACCAGACAACACTCCAACCAACTGAGCCACACTGGCCAGGGCACTATTTTTGATTTTTGATTTTCATAAGTACACAACTAAAATGGTTAATCTATAATCATTTACATATAATATGTAGTAAATCTGTATAAAGTAAAACACATATGTGTGTAATTATATATATGCATACACTCTACAGGCACAGATAAAAAGCAGTGCAAGTGTCCATCAGCAGATGAGTAGATAAAGATGTAGTACATTTATACCATGGAATACTACACTGCTGTAAAAAAGAAGGAACTCTTATACCCTTTTCGGACAGTATGGATGGACCTGGAAGATTATTTTGCTGAGAAAATAAGCCAGTCAGAGAAAGGGAAATACCATATGATCTCATGTACATGTGGAATATCATGAACAGAATAAACTAACAAACAAAATATGACCAGAGACTTGGGATACATGGAACAGACTGACAGATCTCAGAGGGAGGGAACTGGGGGGACTCAAAGAGATTAGCCAAAGAACACACATGCATATTTGCATAGCCCATGGGCACAGAAACTATGAAGTGAAGGCTGAAAGGGGCAGGGTGGAAAGGCACTAAGAGGGGGGAGGGGAATGGGGGACATCTATAACAGTGTCAACAATAAAAATAAACGTAAAAAAGGATTCCCTTTCCTTCTGAAGATACCAATCCTCAAATTTCAAAATTAAGTCCAAAAAACAGGAAGTGAGCAATTAATTTTATCTGTTCAAAATTCATATTACTGCTCTTCCCCAGGATTATTTCATTCATAATAATATTCACTAGAATTTTTGTACATGTTCATTGCAGACATCAAATTTTTTAAAGAAATGTTCATTTTTAATACAAATGCTCAGAAATAGATTTTATCACATTTTGCACCTATTTTTGGCTAACACAAGATCATAGTCTGCTTGTATGTATGTATAGCCAAACTGACTTTTTTCTCCTTAATATATTGCTATTTTAAGCAGTGCTTAATAAAACAAACTATGTAATTTATCTAATTACTTCATAAAGATATTTTAGTATAAATAGAACTGATGAGTATAGGAAATATTAATATATTTTTAAATGTGGTACTCAGCACCAAATTGCTTATGGAAAAGTCAAAAGCAATTTAAATTTTGATCAGCAGTATAAGGATAATCACTGGTCTTGTGGATGGAAAATATTGTTTTCCTCTTTTAATTTTCTTTCCCTATCAGCGACACTAAATATTTTTTCCTTTGTCCATTGGTCACTTGTACATATGTTAAAAAGTACTTTGTCCACTTTCAAATTAGTTTTTTTTTTTTATATTTCAAAAACTTCTCTGTAAAATTAAGACATTTTTTCTCCGATACCCATACATTCCAAATATTTTGTTAGTACTTTTTCTTTCACCCTGCTAATATTATTTTCTGACAGAGGGTTTGAATTTTTTATATTGCTCAATCAACCGCCAGAAATCTTGCTTTTGAAGTGTTTGTAGTCATTTAAAAAAAAAGTATAAGTAGGCATTTGTGTTTATTTCTGGTACATTTCTCATTTTGTATATTTAAAATTTTTAATCTGAAATTTATTTGGAGGATATCAAAATCTAGCTAGTTTTCTCCAAATACTCAACAGATACTTCTTTGCCATTTGTCATTGACTTTTTCCTACAAACATGAAATGTCACCAGCATCAAGTTTTTAATTCTTACATATATTTGGGTGCTTGGGCAATTTCCATTCTGTTCCAATCATTTATCTGTCTTTTTAGGTATTAGTAAACAACTACTTTGTGGAAATATATAGCATATGTTGATATCTAGAAGGGTAAACCTGTGTCTACTATATAAAAAATTTTAATCTCATCATAATGATAAAACATGTAATTGAAAAAAAACTTAAACCGTATTTATTTGGTTGTGAAATTGATACACCTAGGAAGGGCACACATTTTCAGAAATTCAGTCTTCCTAATCAGGACCACAGACATCTTCCCACTTCAAATTCCTTCTGAGGTCCCTCAATAAAAAACATAGGTGAGCCCTGATGTGGCTGGGTAGGTGAGTGGACCTATGAACCAGGAGGTCACGGTTTGATTCAGGACAGGGCACATGTCTGGGGAGTGGGCTCAATCCCCCATGTGGGGCATGCAAGAGGCAGCTGATGAATGATTCTCTCTCAACAGTGATTTTTCTGTCTCTCTCTCCCTCTCTAAAATCAATAAAAGTAGTTTTTAATAAAGAACATAGGTGCACACTGACATAAGTGGTTATTGGATTTTATCCTCACTTAAAAGTTGCCAGTAAAGTGTTCTGTAAGAGAATTATGAGTGGGTCTTATGTTTTTGTTTTTGCTGCTTATAAAGTTGGTCTGAGCGCTAGACCCCCAGGTCAGGTGTCCACCAGGGAGGTGCTGCGGGGTCCTGGAAGGGAAGTCAGCCCAGCGCCCTGGCTGACAGGAGGGCTGATCTCCAGCTGCTGAGCCCAGGCAAGGGCACGCCTCTCCCAGCTCCACCCGCCTCCTCCCAGTGGACCCCGGGCCCCCAGCCTTGCAGTCCCTATTACCTGCTCATCTTATCTCTTTTATCCACGTCACTTATCCCTAGAAGGAGGATTAGCTCCATTCTCCACCGGTTGTCATCTCTGGCAGCTCTGTGGATCTCAAAAAGATTTTCGTCTAGAAAGCAGGGATTTCTGCGTTTCAAGTGACTGTACCCCTCGCTCATAGGGGTGTCCTTGGCTGCCACACTGGTAGGGCAAACCTGGGCCCCGCTGGCAGGGGAGTCCTCGGCTGCCACACTGGTAGGGCAGACCTGGGCTGCTGGCAGGGGAGTCCTCGGCTGTCACACTGGCAGGGAAGACCTTGGCCCCTCTGGTACGGCAGACCTTCTTCCCGCTGGTAGGGGTGACCATCGCCCCGCTGGCAGGGGAGACCATGTCCGAGCTGGAAGGGCAGACCTTGGCCCCTCTGGTACGACAGATCTTCTTCACACTGGCAGGGGTGGCCATCGCCCCGCTGGCAGGGCAGACCTTGGCACCGCTGACAGGAGAGTCCTTGGCTGCCACACTGGTAGGGCACACATTAGCCCCGCTGGCAGGGGAGTCCTTGGCTGCAGGCGACCCCGACCAGGGGGAGGAGGCCGAGCCCAACGACGATGGCGGCGGCGCAGGGGGGCGCAGGGACAGCCCCGGGGGCGCGGCGGGGGCCGCCCAGCCCAAGCGCAAGCGCAGGGGCTCCGACTCCAAGGCGGGGAAGCCGCCGCACGCGCGCACCGCCTTCACCCAAGAGCAGCTCGGGGCGCGGAGAACAAGTTCAAGGCGACGCGCTACCTGCGGGTGTCGCTGAGCCTCACCCAGACGCGAGTGGAAATCTGGTTCCAGAACCGCCGCACCAAGTGGGAGAAGCAGAACCCGGGCGACGACACCAGCTGACCTTCCTGTCGGCCCAGCTGTGCTCTCGCCCTTCGCGCTGGGCTCGCAGACCCACGGCGCGCCCGCCTCCTGCGCGCCGCACCTCCGAGCGCCGGGAGGCACTTGGCCGAACTTGATTCAATCAATAAAGCGCAGAGACTGAAGAAAAAAGAGAGAGAGAGAGAGAGAGAGAGAGAGAGAGAGAGAGAGAGAGAGAGAGAGACAGAACAAGGCCTGATTTTGCTTACAAGACTTGGAAGAAAACGTGATGGCCCACAGTCACTTTGTTGTTGTCGTGTCAAATCAGTCTTAACACTGTTGGTTTTTTAAATGTCTTTATTGATGCCTTAGAAGGGGAGAAGAAGAAACATCAATGAGGAGAGAGTCATTGACCAGCGGCCTCCAATATTCCCTCTACTGGGATGGAGCCCCCCAGCATGGGTCTGTGCCTTGACCTGGAATCCAACCAGCGGTATGTTGGTTGATGGGTACACACCCAACCACTGAGCCCCACCAGCTGTGCATGCTATTTTTTACTGGTGGCCCGGTGCACAAAATTGGTGCACATTAAAAGGTTATTAATTAGATGAAATATTTTAATATTGCCCTGACCATACGTGACATTCCTCTATAATAGAAATGTCAGAGATGAAAGAAAATTAGTAAAATGTATTTGAGAATCTTCCTCCTGTCAAGAGTCTGGGATGCGTTGTGGAACCCATAGTCAAGGCCCCACCCACCTGTGCCTTGAAATCGTGAGAGACACAGACCCCGCCGGCCCCACCTCCATTGGGCAAGATCCAGAGGTGGCCAGCCCCACCCCTGTCAAGCCCCGCTGGGCAGGGGGCAAAGCCTCAGGTCCCCCAGCCCAGCGCTGGGTGGGGGGCACAGCCTCAGGGCCCCCATCAAGCCCCATCAGGTGGGGGGCACAGCCTCAGGTCCCCCAGCCCAGCGTTGGGTGGGGGGCGCAGCCTCAGGTCCCCTGTCAAGTCCCACCAGGTGGGGGGCACAGCCTCAGATCCCCCTGCCCACCCTCAGGTCCCCCAGCTTGGTGCTGTGGCGGGGGCTGTTCACAGCCTGAGGTCCCCTGGCCCAACGCTGGGGTGGGAGGCTCCGCCTGAGGTTTCCAGGCCAGGGCCTGGGCGGGGAGTGGGCTTTGAGGTCCCCCGTCAAGCCTTGCTAGACAGGGGGCGTGGGCTGAGGTACCCCGTCAAGCTCTGCCAGGCCAGGGGCATGGCCTCAGGTCCCTGGCCCTCCACAGGGGCGGGAGGTGTGGCCTGAGAGCCCCCATCAAGCCCTGCTTATTATTATTAGATAGGGTTGTTGACTCTAATACAGATGTTCCTAATCTCCTCCCATACTCCTCCCCCGTTTTCTCCCTCTACCCTGCCCCCTCTGCTTCTAGTCCCTCACCGCCTTATTGTCTAGGTCCATGGCCTATGCATCTATGTACATACTTTGTTTGAAATATTTTTGTTGATTTTAGAAAGTGGAAGGGAGAGGGAGAATTAAAAACATCAGTGATGAGAGAGAATTGCTGATTAGTTGCCTCGTGCATGACTCCACCCCCACACTGGGAATTGAGCCTGCAACCCATGTATGTGCCCTGACCAGGGAAAGACCCAGTATCACATGACCTCATCATTTATGGAATATAAGAATAGCATAAATTAATGAACAAAAATAGATTCAGGGACATAGAAGTATCAAACAGACCAACAAACTTCAAAGGGAAGGCAGGGATTTTTGGGGGGGGGGGTGGTAAGAGATCAACCAAAGGACTTGTGTGCATGTATATAAGCAGCATCAATGTACACAGACACTAGGGAGGTGAGGGCATGTGCTGAGGCTTGGGGGTGCCTGGGCAGAGCTCAAAGGGGGAAAAGGAGTTGTATGTAATACTATATGTAATGCTTTAAACAATAACAAATTTAAAAATAAAAATAAAATGAAAAGAACCATGACCTCCTGGTTCATAGGTCGAGGCTCAAACACTGAGCTACATCAGCTACATTATTTTAAAGTTTACGAAAATACATGTACTTTTTATTGTTGATAGTATTATCAATGTCTCCCATTTCCCCCTCTGTATATATTCTTTGGTGGATCTCTTGCATTCCTCCCACCTCCTTCCCCTCGGAGATCTGTTAGTCTGCTCCAGTTAGCCAGGCCTCTGGCCCCATCTAGTCCCTCCCCAGGCTTCCCTTGCTGGGCCACAACACCTGTCATTGGCTGGGATGCTAATACTCCCCTGGGCGGTTGAGAAAACTACATTACCCAGAAGGCACTGCACTCATGTGGGCGGCGCTAAAGGGCATTTTGGTGTCTGCGCATCCGGTTAAGGCGGGACTTCCGCCTTCCTCCTCGCGGTGGTCATTGTAACATTCTAGGTCTTTGTTCACAGAGTCACAGGCTTCAGGGCACCGGACTGAGTAGGAGGAGGCCTGGGAGGCCGCTGCCTGCGGTGCAGGGTGTGTCTGAGGCTCCCGGAGCCCCAACAGACCGAGACCGGGGTCCCCGTGCCTCCCGGACCCTCTCTGCTCACAGCGTCCCCGCAGCCTGACCCCCCGGAACCCTCCAGCCTGGGGGCCGGCGCCGCTCAGGTCCTGCCGCCCAGGTCCCAGCGTCCGGAATGGTGAGTCCCTGGTGGGTGACACGTGGGTGATGGGGGAAGAGGGTGGAAGGCTGCAGTGCCACCTTGTGAGGACGTGATGGTGACACTGAGCGGGGAGGATTGGGAAACCCGGGCCTGTTTGGGGTCTAAAGGCAACAGAGAGATGAGGTGTGGTTTTGGTGAGGAGTTTTACTTTCATTCTCAGGGCGCTGGGGCCATGGATGGTTGTGGAACAAAAGAGGGACATTTTCTGAGGCAGGATTCTAACTTTCCCTAACATTGCTCAGAGGAAGAACAGACTAGAAGACAGAGGACAGCGGCTGTGGACAGGAAGGGGAAGTCCTGTAAATGATAAGATAATGTTCAAGAGTGAGCACTGGGGACTGAGGCCCAAGATAACACAGGCATCTGGAGGGCACCTGGCCTCTGGGCTGGGCAAGGGCACTGAGCAGCCTGAGCCCAGAGAGCCTGGTGGTTGCCAGGCTCCCAACAGACCATTATCTTTCCACAAATTCCTGAAAATGCAGAATCGATTAGGTGTGCGGGTTTGTGGAGATTATTTCAGGGCCTCACCCCCTTGTGGCCTCTGAGATAGTAGAGTCCTGGGACTGTCAGCCGCTCTTGTATCCCGGGGACCTGGGGACTTTGAACAGACACTGAGCCCATCTCCAAAGGCCAGGAGGAGGGCTACATGGAGTGGACCTTGTTTTTGGCAACCAGTGTAATCAGTGCGAGGTCCTCCAGACACAGGTTCCAGAATGTGCAAAGGCTTGGAGTAAAGAGGGAGCCGAATCAGGAACCTGCAGGTATGTTTTTTAAAGTACATTTATATGTTTATTGATTTTAGATGTAGAAAGGATGGGGAGGGGGGGAAGATGAGAGAGACAGAGCAACAGGGATGAGCAAAAAATAGGGATTGGTTGCCACCTGCACAATCTCTACTGTGGATCCAGCCCACAACCCAGGCATGTGATGTCACACCAGTGCATGGGTCTATGCTCAACAAAATGAGACACATCATCTAGGACAGTATATCACTTCAATACAGGGAATCATGGTCAGGTTATTAATGGTAGTAGTAGTCAGAAGGGTCAGTGTGAGCCTGAGGAATGGCTTTCTTTCTGGGGCCACTGTTTGTGAGAAGTGAGTGTCACAACACAGCTTAGGGACAGACGTTGTCCTGTAGAGTGTGGGGGAGAGATAATCGTTTAGCAGTGGCCAAAGCCTTTAAAAGGTGAGTGGACCTGAGATTAATTGGAGGCCAAAGAGTAATTCAAACAAGATGAGACTGAGGCTATTACATACCAAGTTTTCTAAACTCTCACCAGGATTTTCTTGTGACTCTTGGTGTGGCATGGCTGTGGGGAGACGTTGGCTGTGACTAGTGAAGGGACATCAAGTGCAGCATCACAGGAGGTGGGCTATGGATATCTGAGATCTTATTGTTGTTCTTAATAGTTGAGGTTAAAGGAAATAAACAGTCATGGATAGAGGCCTACGTAGCAGGAATCAAGGCTGCCTCTATGAGTGTAGACTATCAGAGTCTGGGTAGTACTTGATCCTGATTCAATATGGCAACCATCCTCTGACCACACATGCTGAGTAATAAGTAAAAGGCCTGAAGATGAGTATGGGGGCCGGGTTGTGGAAGTGCAGGTTTGAGAGAGGTGTGGTAGAAAGAGTGATGTACACTCAGAGAGGGAAGGTGAATTCATGGCCACAACACCATGACATTGACATAGAGTGAATGAAGGAAGAGTCTGTTTCTGGTGGTCCCTGGATGTAACAATAAGGTGAATTTTAGGGTAATTGCCTGTAAAGAGAGGAGTTTGGGTGCTACTTTCTAGGTTAAGAGCTTAGGTGCTATTTAACTAACCACCTGTCTTTTGTTGTTGGTTGTGACGCACTGGTTGAAAGGAATGAGATAGCATCAATCAGTGTTATCCAGGCTTGTAAACCTCCTCCACTGGCACGGGTAAGGAAGAAGGGTAAGAGAGAAATAGATTATGGAGGTGGTGAACTATAATTTTGGAAAACAAGGTGATTAGGAAATAATTTATCCACACCACAGCATATTTGCATTTCATTTGAAGTTGTACCTCCAGGAATGAAGCTGTGTGAGAGAAGTGTTGTTGAAGGAACTATGTACAGCAGGTAGTACAAAGCAATGGCCTCAGCACATTGGGATTGGGGTCAAGAGGGTGAAGTGTGATGCCATGTTTTTGGCGTCTTATTGCAACAATCTGAGGGACTACAATGCTATTTCCTGAGAAAACAGTATCAGATCACTCACACTCTCTTTATGGCCAACATATCTCTCTAACCTATATATTGACACCCACTGTATTGATAAGAGGCAGTTTGGCGTACATGGGAGGTCCAGAGCTCAGGTATCTTCTATCTGCTCAACTGCCTTGTTGTTGGTAGGAAAATAAGAAGACAGTGGGTTTCATGGGATGAAGGGCTGGTATTTTCTCTGATGTGTAGAGTGGAAAGAGCAGATGTGTGTGGATGGTGGGTGGTAGGATAGACTTATAATGTTAGGAGTGACTCTGATCATGGCTGTACTGTCCCCATTATGACAGGATGTGAACTTTGAGGACGTGGCCATTGTCTTCTCTGAGGAGGAGTGGGGGCTCCTTGATGAGGCTCAGAGACTTCTGTACTGCGAGGTGATGCTGGAAGTGTTTGCACTTGTGTCATCTGTAGGTAAGACCTTCACATTCTCCCAGTGTCCTGAGGTGATGACCTCTCTTCCTTTATGGCTCAGCCGTAGCTTTCTCTCTCCCACAGGCAGAACATGGTGTCTGCTAATGTCCCCCACTGTCCTGTCAAAAGTGCTGTGGCTGCCAGGGATGAGCTGGATGGGGAGTCCTGAGCAAAGGACTCCACAAACAACCCAAACACCCACAACCGCAAAAAGTACAGGAAGTGGTAGGGAGTCAGGCATCCTGCAGTGAGCTTAATGGGTCCTAGCTTTCACTTTCTTTTCCTGGGAGGCTGACAGTGTCCACATGCATGGCTTCAACTTTTGCCCTCTTTCTCTAGGTAAGGGTTCTTTCTGGCAGGCTGTGCCGTGTTATGGTCTTTACCTACATGAACCATGGGCTGTTTTCCATGGCTTTGAGGATTCAGTTGAGGTTGTCATCAAGAATGTTGTTAAGTTGAGTAAGCAGCTTGATTTGGAGGTGGAGGCTGAGGATGTCACAGAGCTGCTGGCATCTCATGGAGAGGAGCTATCTGCCGAGGACCTCACTCAACTGAAACAGCAGTTAATTGCAGAGGAAGACACACCAACCCCAGAGCCCAGGAGATTTACAAGCAAGGAATTAGCCTTTGCCATGATAGAGGATGCCTTGGCAAGGTTTGAGGCTCAGGACCCCAACAGTGACAGGTACACTAAGGTTGCCAGAGGGGTCATGGATAGCCTGCTTTGTTACAAGGAGATTTGGGAGGACAAGAAGAAGGTATCCTTCCAGACTAGCCTCGAACATTATTTTAAGAAGGTGGAGAGGCCTGCAACAGATCCCGTACCCTCTACCTCATATGCTTCTCCAGAATCACCTGACCGAGGCTCTCCAGCACCTTCTGCAGGTTCTGCCTCTCTGGACTCACCTGACCCAGGATCTCCAGCACCTTCTGCAGGTTCTGCCTCTCCAGACTCGCCTGAGCCAGGATCTCCAGCACCTTCTGCAGGTTCTGCCTCTCCGGACTCACCTGACCTAGGATCTCCAGCACCTTCTGCAGGTTCTGCCTCTCCGGACTCACCTGACCTAGGATCTCCAGCACCTTCTGCAGCTTCTGTCTCTCCGGACTCACCTGACCCAGTATCACATGCATCTTCTGCAGGTTCTGCCTCTCAAACCTCCTCCACGCAGCAGCCTAGTGTAAGCCTGTCTTTCCCCACTTTGCAACGTCCAGTGTGCAAGCCAACTACAGTAGTAAAGGTAAGGAAAATCCAGTATTTACTCTTATATGTACATATGTGCTCTATGCTTTTTATTATTTATTTACCACAAGTAAAGCTCAGGAATTGTTATTTTTCTTTTAAATTTTTTTTACTGTTTCACTTCATTTCTGCTGTGTATGTGTGCCATGTGAGTGACGTAGGTGCTTGTGTAGGTGGGTTTTGACTTACAGCGAAAATTGCATTATGTTGCGCCATAGGAACAGATCTACAACGTAACCCCAAGTCCTAATATATATATATCAATTACTAGAATGTATAAAATTAATGGAACAAAAAATAGATCTCTCTCTCTCTCTCTCTCTCTATGTATACACACAAACACGCACACACACACACACACACACACACACACACACACAGTGGACAGATTATTATGATCTCTGAATGCATAATAATCTGGCCACTCAGTGGGTATATATATAAGACCCCTGGTGCATGAATTCGTTCATGGGTGGGACCCGGCCCGCCTGACCAGGGGGAGGGGACATGGGCAGTTGGCCAGCATGCCTGCTGGTTGATCTCCTGGTCGAGGCAACAATTTGCATATTAACCTTTTATTATATAGGATATATACTGAGTGGCCAGATTATTATGCATTCAGAGATCATAATTACCAGGCCACTCAGTGTATATATACTACTGGCCCAGTGCATGAATTTTGTGCGTGGGGCGGGGAAGGAATGTCCCTCAGCCTGGCGTGCACCCTCTCCAATCTGGGATCCCCAGTGGGATCAGGCCTAAACCAGCAGTAGAATATCCCTCTTGCAATCCAGGTCCCCTGGCTCCTAACCGCTCACCTGCCTGCCTGCCTGATTGCCCCTAACCACTCTGCTTGCTGACCTGCTCACTCCCAACTATCCCGCCCCATTGGCCTTCTCACCCTCAACTGGCCCTCCCTGCCGGCCTGTTCACCCCCAACCGCCCCCCGCCACCACCAGCCTGCTCACCACCAGCTTCCACCCCTGCTGGCCTGCTTGCCCCCAACTGCCCCCCCCCATGCCCGCCAGTCTGTTCACCCCCAGCTCCCCCCTTGCTGGCCTGCTTGCCCCCAACTGCCCTCCCCCCCCCAACAGTCCCCCTGCCGACCTGTATGCCCCCAACTGTCCCCCTGCCACCCTGCTTGCCCCCAACTGCCCCTGCCGCCGGCCAACTGGCCCCCCCTGCTGGCCTGATCACCTGCAAATGCCCTCCCTTCCTGGCCTTATCACCCCTAACCGCCTCTACCTTAGCCCCGCCAACATGGCTTTGTCTGGAAGGATGTCCAGAATGTCTCCTGGTCTAATTAGCATACTATCTTTTTATTAGTATAGATAGGGGCGTGGTGCATGGGTGAGGGCCGGCTGGGCAAAGGGTGAGGGTCATTTGGGGATGGTTTACAGGACAGCCAAGCCCCAGGCTTTATCCAGAAGGATATCCAGAAGGTCTCCCAGTTGAATTAGCATTTTACTTTTTTATTAGTGTGCATATATATATATATGTGTGTATATATATATATAGTATATCCCCATATCTCTCTCTTTGAAATCACTATATATGTTTTAATCACCTCGTCAGTGCACACACATCTGAACACCAGCACAGCCTAGGGACCTGTGCGGACAAGCAGCCAAGGTTCTCTTGAGGGCAGAGCATGCAGTGACCCAGAGAACAGTATGGGAGGTGCCCTCTATGTCAGTGTGGCAGGTGGGGAACCCGGGCTGAGCTGCACAATCACACACAGGGGATGATGACATCAGTGTGGTCCCTGGGACTAAAAGCAAAGCGGCCGGACACTAACAATGACGTACAAATGAATGAAAAGGGAGTCCATTTCTGATGGTGCCTTTATGATATGAGATGGGGAATTTTAGGATAATTTCTAACAAGATGGGTTGCTGTAATGCTACATGACAAGTGTAGAGCTTAGAGGCCATATACATGCCCACCTGCCATTTCTTTTTTTTTTTAATATATATACTAGAGGCCCAGTGCACGAAATTCATGCACTGGGGAGGGTGTCCCTCAGCCCAGCTTGCACCCTCTCTAATATGGGACCCCTCGGGGGATGTCCAACTGCAGTTGGACATCCCTCTCACAATCCGGGACTGCTGGCTCCTAACCGCTCACCTACCTGCCTGATTGCCCCCTAACTGCTCCCTTGCTGGCCTGATTGCCCCCTAACTGTTCCTCTGCAGGCCTGATTGCCCCCAAATACCCTCCCCTGCTGGCCTGATCACCCCCAAGGCTTTTATTAGTATAGATATGACCCTGCACAGAAAATTTTACTAACCCTGCTTTACAATAAGGGCTTGACGATTGAATCATTAGGACCAGACACCAAGATTTCCTTTCTTTGAATAGTGGAGGGAATACTTATCTTGTCTTTAAGTTGCCCGGAAATTAAAATGAGATAATGACTTAGAAAAGTATAAAAGCACCATATAAAACCAACTGTCTTTTTAATGAAGTGGCAAAATGAAAAACACTTTTTATTCTCCCCTTCCTTCCTTTACAGCTTTTATTTAAACTTTGAAATTTATAAAAATTTCACTCCAATTTTCATTTCTTTACATTCAACATTATTTTGTATTGGTTTCAGGTTTTACATTAGTTACAGAATAGTGGTTAGACAATCATATACTTTACAAAGTGTTCCCCGATATTTCTAGTTCCCACCTGGCATCATACCATCATTACAACACTATTGACTATATTCCCTATTTAAGTGACAATGGGTTTACAGGTTCCTTTCAGTCTTTCTTTTGTGTTGCTTGTCCTTCCTTTTCTTTCTCACTTCTTCCCTCATTTTCTTTATATAGTATCTCAATTGGCCATCAAAGCTCAGTGAAGGCACTGGGACACGCTTCATCCATTTTACAGACCAGGAAACTGAGGCCAATTCCAGTTGGCTGTGGAACTTGACTCAGCACACAGGAAGCCCTCAGAGCCATGCTCTTTGCGCTTCCTAAGGGGCAGCAGCCCAGCAAACAGAACAAACCTTCCAGTCAGGCTTCCGAGCCTCTTTCTCAAGCACCTCTTAATTGCAGATGCTCCACATTCTTTCCTCTCCCCCCATTCTTTACTGCCCCCGCTTCTCCGAAGCAAGTGGAAGGCTTCCCACTCACTGCCTAGGCATGCTCTGCTATGGGGCAGGGTGTAGTGAGCTTGCTTTTGGGTCAAGGCAGGAGCAGGAGTCACTGTCTCTGAAGTGTGAAGGCCACCTGAGCGAGGCCCATTAGCACTGGGAGCTTCTCTGAATCACATCAGTCAGTCCAGTACCCTATAGTGCAGCACCCCTCCACTGAGGTGGCACCGCCTCAGGGGTGAGGGTCCTTGCCCCTCTGCCAGGAGTCCTTCCATGCCCCTTGATCCCTGGCTGGGCCCACCCACGTCTTGCGGGGCACTGCAGAACCTCTGTCTCTCTGCAGATGAGGCAGATCCCTGCCCTAGGTCTCCGCAAAGCTATGAATCTGTGGCCAGAGGCCTGGTCTGGGTCTCAGCAACCACATGCCTACAATGTTCCCAGGGACCCTGGGAGCAGCTGGGCGAGTCCCGCCTCACCTCCCCAGGGTGCTGATCTCCCCAGGGACCCCCGGGAGTGGCTGCATGGGCCCGGCCACGCCCCCCCAGGGTGCCGATCGCCCAGGGACCCCCGGAACTAAGAAGACTGGGCGCCGCCATCTTGATCTTCTCAACGGCCGGATAGGCCACCCGGAGTCCCGCCCCCTCCCCCCGGCCCAATCGTGGGCGTAGCGGAGGTGCGGTCAATTTGCATGTTTCTCTATTATAAGGTAGGATATATATATATATATATATATATATATATATATATATATATATATATATATATATATATATATATGTAATTGATTTTTTGCAGAGAGAAAGGGAAAGGGATAGAGAGTTAGAAACATCGATGGGAGATAAACATCGATCAGACATACAAATGAATGAAAAGGGCGTCCATTTCAGACGGTGTCTTTATAATATGATATGGGGAATTTTAGGATAATTTCTAACAAGGTGGGTTGCTGTGATGCTACATGACAGGTGTAGATTTAGAGGCCATATATGTGCCCCCCTGCCATTTCTTGTTGAGGGCTGACCCAGTGAACACTAGGAATGAGATACCATACATCAGTGTCACCTGCACTTGAAAATCCCCACCGGCATGGGGAAAGGAGAAGAGAGAAGGGTGAGAGAGAAATGTATTCCAGAGGTGGTGAACTAGAATTTGGGGAAATAAGCTGATTAGAAAACACCCTGTCCTTGTGTTGGCTCATTTGTGTTACCAGTGAAGTTGTGCCTCTGGGAATGAAGCTGTGTGAGACAAGTGTGGATCAAAGAACTATGGGCAGCAGGTAACGCAGAGTGATGGCCTTAGCAAAGTGGGATTGGAGTCAGAAGTGCAATGGGCATTACCATGTTGTTTGGTGTCTTGGAGGGACAATTTGGAGGACAACATGGGTATTGCCTGACAAGATCAGAGTCAAATCCATCACATTCCCATTATGTGCAACATCTCCTCCTACCCTATGTTCCTGACACCAACTATTATTGAAAGGGGGCAGTGTGACTCCTATTTGAGGATGAGAGCACAGGTAACTTGTATCTATTCATCTGACTTTATTGTTGTGGGAAGACATAGCATCAGTAAGAATATAAGGAGAGATTGACTTTAATGGGACCAAGGGCTGCTTTCTTCTCTGATGTGGGGAGTAGGGGAGCATATGCATGTGCAGGGTGGGTACTATGGCAAACTTGGAATCTCAAGAGAGAATCTTATCATGGGATGTTCTGTGCCCATTATGACAGGATATGAACTTTGAGGACGTGACCATTGCCTTCTCTCATGAGGAGTGGGAGATCCTTGATGAGGTTCAGAGACGTCTGTACTGTGATGTGATGCTGGATGTGTTTGCCCTTGTATCATTCATAGGTAAGACCTTCACATCTCTCCTAGTGTCCTGAGGTGATGCCCACTCTTTATTTATTCTCCAGACTTAGCACTCTCTCTCTCTCAAAGCCAGACCATGGGCTCAGCCAATTTCCCCCACTGTCTTGTCAAATGGGCTGTGGCTGCCAGTGCTGAGCTGTGCAAGGAGCCCTGAGCAATAGACTCCATAAACCTCCCTGACACCAGTTGCCTCAGAAACTGCAGGAAGTGTGTGGGTGTCAGCGGTCTTTCCGACAGCTTAATGGGTCCCTCCTGCTCTTCCACTCCAGGGAGGGTGACTTTATCCAGATCCATGGCTTCCAATTCTGCACCTTTCTTGTCGATAAAGACACTGTGTCAGTTATCTTATTTACATACATGAACCAGGGGCTGTTCTTGTAAGACCCTCCAATTATTGTTTGTAATATTACCTTCCCTGGATACTATTGCAAGCTGAATGCTATGGGCAAGTGATGGCTGCTCACCTGTGTTGTCTTTTCATTGATACTCAGAATATTTAATTTGTACATACTTCTAGAAAAGGAGGTACAGGGAGAACTCTGGGTTTCTCCAGGGTGAACATACAGGATGGCCCTAGAGGATGCTTAGCCTGGCTGAGTGGCTACTATGGGCAGGTATGACATAAGGATGGTGTTCAGATTATACCAGGAACCTGCTCCTGTCCAACAGTGTTTGGTGCAGGTTCCAATGGCCACAACTCATTTATACCTTTCTTTTCCACACTTGACACTTTGCTGACTTATCATTTTGTCGGTGACTTCCTAGCATTGTCTACCTTCTCCTTTCTGTCCTTTTTACATCACCTATTCCTCTGCACATCTCTTTCTGCAGTATACTACAACATGGACCTATGCAAGTGTTATAAGGAGCACATACATGCTTAAATACCCCTGAAACACCAGCTACTTGTTCATTGAATTTTACTTGGAATGAAATGTAACCAACCTTCTGCACAGCTTGCCCATGTCACCAGCATAGAAGATCTACTGAATGCTGTTAGCAGCAGAATGAGCTGGACAGTCCGCTTCTCTTCCATGCGGTGTTTGCCATGTTTTTGCTCTATTTCTGTTGAAATCTCTTGTTTTGTGATCTTCAGTGGTCAAGAACTTCACAGTTGCATCTTATTAGTTCACCTTTCAGGTCTTTTATTTTCAGCCAGTTGCATGAGACCAATGTATTATGTGCAACACAGTTTTATAATGGGACTTCCCTCTGTCACCACAGTCAACATTCATTTCCGCATCATTCCTCTATTTTCAGCTCCTTGGCATAAAAAGGATGATGTGGAGGCCTATTCTGAGCACAGTGTATCTGTAGGAGATTCTCAGGTCAGGGCTTCCAAGACAGCTGCAGCCACCCAGAGGACCCATCTGTGTAAGCCGTGCTTCTCAGTGTTAAAAGATATTTTGCACCTGACTGAGTTACAAGTGGCATACTTTGAGAAGAATGTGTTCTTAAGTGATGCATGTGTGAGAGTCTTGTGTTTCAGTGCAAACCCTCACCAGCAGCAGAAGGAGGCCTGTGGAGAGAAGCCCTGGAAAGAAGATATGGAGAGTGCTTCACTTGTAACAACCTGCTGGTTCTACTTCTCTAGGGTGCCTGAAGCTAGTACTGAGGTTGGGGTAGTCTCCCCAGACATCTCAGGGCTTCTCCAGCACCAGGCCACTCTTAACACTGAGGAGCCGCACAGTAACAATGAGAGTTCACAGGAATGTCTCAGTGGGAAAAGACATCACCAGTGGGTTGAATGTGAAACAGCTGCCAGCCAGAAAAAGAAAGTTGCTTATCAGAAAGGTGTCTGCTCTGGAGATATGATTAATGAGTCTAATAAATATGGGAAAGTGTTCAGACAAATCTTTAACCACCTACAACATGGGAGATTTCACACTGTAGAAAAGCTCTGTGAGTGTACTGATTGTGGGAAGGTCTTCAGTGAAAGCCCTGCTCTCATTAAACACAACAGAGTTCACATTAGAAAAAAGTGTTATACGTGTAGTGACTGTGGGAAATCCTTCAGTCAAAGATCTGACCTCACTATTCACCACAGAGTTCACACTGGAGAAAAGCCATATGAGTGTAGTGAATGTGGGAAGTCCTTCAGTCAAAGGTCTACCCTCACTGTACACCAGAGAGTTCACACTGGAGAAAAGACATTTGTGTGTAGTGAATGCGGGAAGCATTTTAGTCGAAAGTCTAACCTCACTAAACACCACAGAGTTCACACTGGAGAAACGCCATATGAGTGTCGTGACTGTGGGAAGTATTTCAGGGAAAGGTCTAACCTTGCTATACACCACAGAGTTCACACCGAAGAAAAGCCATATGAGTGTTATGAATGTGGGAAGCATTTCAGTCGAAGGTCTAACCTCACTATACACCACAGAGTTCACACTGGAGAAAAGCCGTATGAGTGTAGTGACTGTGGGAAGTATTTCAGGGAAAGGGCTTCCCTCACTAAACACCATAGAGTTCACACTGGAGAAAAGCCGTATGAGTGTAATGAATGTGGTAAGCATTTTAGTCTAAGGTCTACACTCACTAAACACCACAGAGTTCACACTGGAGAAAAGCCATATGAGTGTAATGAATGTGGTAAGCATTTCAGCCGAATGTCTACCCTCACTAAACACCACAGAGTTCACACTGGAGAAAAGCCATAAATGTGCAGGGAATGGTTTATTTTTCTCACTTATTATAAGCACACTTAAGGGGCTCTGTGAGACCCTTTCCATGAATGTAAACCCCTTTTATGGGAACATACACTCTGCTAGATTCCTCATAAATTTGAGGTACAAGTGAGACTTGAAGGAGCTGCATTGTACTTGCTAACTTGCCCAGACTTACCACCCAAATGATGTCACTGTCTCTTTGTCGCTGAAGAGATTTCACCTCTAACACCTGACTCACCTGAGGAGTGTGCATCAGTCACCACCCGTGGGTGCTCAGGGGAATGTATTCTGTGTTCTCACTTCTGCTGGAAGTAATTATGGTTCCTCCAAGCTCTTGGCAGTATCTTCATTCATTTGTCTGTGACGAGAAAATGGACCTGACCCAGGATTCATCCAGAGCACCCCTTCTCAGCTAAAAAGTGCCACCTGTTTCAGGGACATAGTGGTACTCACATTATGCTTTGATAAATTTGGTGAGGGGGGAGGGTTCTTATTCACCAACCTGCAAACCCCTTGTTCTCCTGTGCTCTAGTTTAGAATCTTTTTTTAAGGTATTTTCACATTTGTACCTTTAATTTTGGTTTTATTCACTGCCACAGATGATTTGCAGACACAAATGTGATCTTTCAGCATGTAGAGATGAATAGATATTGTGTTTATCCAAAAGTGTATGTGGTTTGAAATGGACAACATAATGTCCAGGAATCACTTTTTGTCCAATATTGGCTTATTACTTATTTCCACAAGTGGCCTGAAAAGAAAGACCACGTGACTTTGTGCATTTAATTTTCAGCCTAGTGCCTCGATTATTGGTGAGGGCAAAGGTCAGTCTGAAGAGGAGACCTTTGCTTCTGTGACCAATATGAATCATGTTCTCTGTTCACAGTATGCAATACATAAGCCTCAGCAATGTTTAGGCAACCTGTTCTCCATGTACTGCAAAGGAGACATGTGCCAGGAAGTATGACATTTCATAGGTTGGTGTCATTTCTTGTAAGTCTCTGAGGTGGAATCACAATTAGGACAGAAACACTGTTTCAATAGTGAGTGGGGAAGCCTGCAGTAAATTAGATGATAAGTGCCTCTTCTGAACATAAGTCCACAGGTGTTCTGGGGCCTGTGGCTTGTGTGACCTCTATGTGCAGACTTTCTCAGGACCTCCAAACCTTTTTCGTGTAGCTGACGTCATTGGCACAACAATATAATGGTATTGTGTATTCCCTGGCCCCTGTAGGGTGTTCACATAATGTAGTTGCTCAACAGGCAAGAAGTCAAAGGTAGAGGAAGGATAACCCTGCAATCTGTCCCAGGATGTCTTTTGTATGTAGTCAGCATTCCTATTGAATTTGATGGCAATAGTTTATATATATATACTTTTATGATTTCAGAGAAAGAGAAAAGGAGAGAGATCAGTGAGAGACAATCATTGATCAGATGCCTCCTGCATGCCCAACTCTGGGGATCCAGCCCACAACCTGGGCATGTGCCTTGACCTGGAATCAAACCACTAGCTTTCCGTTAATGTGATCACGCCCAAGAAAATGAGGCACAGTGGCCATGGAGAGTTTATATTTTGTGTTCTTCTTTATTAATTATCGTATTATTTTCAGTAGCAACAACTTTAAACCGACTTTGCCACACCCTGTATTTACCTCCAGTCCTTTTGTTATCTTTCTGCCTCCCAGCCCTCCACGCAGGCATTGATTTACCTTCCTGTACAGTAGAGTAGTTCATATTTTTCATAATTTTATTGGTACTAAAAGGTGTATTCTCTAAGAAACACTGGCTTCCTTCATGCTACACAGATATTTTGAGATTCAACACTAATGTTTATGTAAATATTTATTTCCAGGAAATATTGTATTCTATGGGTAACCACTTAAACTATTGAGCTGCCTATGGTTACAGTGATTTCTATGTTTGGGGTTTTATAAATAAAACAATTGGGAATATTGTGTTGAGTTCTTTCTACAGGTGTATTTGTTACTTACCAAACTGTTCCAGTGTCAGTGAATGTGTTATATTTTAACATCTGGGGAACTGTGATCTAAAATGGTCAATCACTTTGCCTCCCTACCCAACCACAGTAATGAAAATTCCATATTTCTGCAACCCTACCAGCACATGTGAAGGTTAATCTTTAAATACTAGCCCTATCAATGAGTATTGTTAACTTGCTTTTGTTTTCATTCCATTTCTGTAAAAATGTTTGATGGTGATCATTTCTTATGCATTTTTTTACATTGTCTTTATCTCCTTTGTTAAAATGTCTCTCAGGATTTTTGTCTACTTTAAAGTTAATTTATTATTCTAACCAATAGGAGGATAGTGCAGCCTCTAAGACATATGTTTGAATTTCACTCATTCCTCAATGACTCTAGTGACTTCTTTGCCATATGGAATTCTTGCTTTTGAATTCTAAAAACAGTATAGTTTTTCTCAATTTTTACCCTGTGTACTATTTATAGCCCACTTGTACCATACAGTTAAAAGTTCGATCTGCATTGTTAACATCTTCCACCAGTGTTCTTTAAGTCTAAGCATTTAATAATACATTAAGTGAAGTCTAGGTTAGCAGTAGTTGACAATTTCACCACTTTCAAACTGTCAAAATGTTGGCATTGAACATGGACATAAGATATTTCAGTAGTACATCATTATATTTTACTAGTGACCAGGTACATGGATGCGTGCACATTGAAATTAAATTAATCCGGAAGTATCTGGTGGGGCGGGACTTGGTGAGATCGGCCCCATACTCCCTAGTGCCAACCTCTCACAGCCCCTCCTAGGCTGGCGGTGCTGAGGCTTGAAGGGCATCTGTGTAATGTGTGGGGCCCCTCAGACTAGTTTGTTTTCAGGCCAGGCCACATGCCTTCCTGAATCCCCTGGAGTGGTCCTGCAGGAGGTAGATGATTGCAGTTTCTCTACTTCTCCCTTTCAACACGACGGCCGTGCCTGTGGAGATTGGGCTGAAACAGGCTCTCCGACATCCCCCGAGGTGTCCTGGATTTCGAGCTGCCAGTTCTTGGATGACACAACCCAGAATCAGGCTCCCTCCTCTCTGGTTCTGGGGTGCGTTACCTGGGAACCACTGCTGTGAAGTAACCACAACTCACTGGGAAGCTCCTGTGTTGAGCGTCTGCCCCCTGGTGGTCATTGCAGGTCATAACTACCTGTAAGGACGTTGGGCGGTTGTTTAGCCTTACATACAAAGAGATTTTTAGCATCTGAAGTGAGGTGATGGAGCCTGGACTCTGAGGGACCATATATTGTGGGATGCGAGGTGGAGGGGGCAGGGAGTTTGGGTGTTGGGATAGGATTGGTGATAGGGTTTCCTACCAGAATATTGGTGGAGTGTCCATTGTGTGTGTGTGTGTACTGTGGCACCCAATTGTTTGTTTCTATGTGTGTTTCTCTGTGTGTGTACGGGCATGTGTGTGCATGTGCATTTGTGTGTGTGTGCGCACATGTGTGTTTCCCTCAAGGTATTGCCTATGTCTACAGTGTGGGTCTGTGTGAGCCTAGACTGAAGTCCAGCACTTGAGTGCTCAGCAGAGGCTGGAGGTGTCCTCTACCTGCATGTTTCTGTGCTCATGTTATCTGTATGTTTCTCTCTGAGTCTGTGCACCCCGACCCCCAGCAAGTTCATAGTCGATCTCCATAGAGGTTATATAGAGGGCTATCTGATTTTCTTCCTCACCCCTAGGTGAGCTCCTTATTCTCCTGCTCATCCAGGCATCTGGTGTCCCTCTGGAGGTATCATCTCAGGGATGGATTAAGCACAGGGTCAGTTCATAGAACCTCAGGCTGTAGCAAGGTGGGGAATGGGGAAAGACTGTGATGACAGACAGGAAAAATGGAGTGTGGATTGGAAATGTCTGTGGAAGATTCTGTGCCTTCTTGTAGTAGCTGGATAATCCAGGATCCTTGGGAAGGAATGTGAAGATGGATGCCTCTGGAGGAAAGCTGAGGGGAAGACTTCTAGGCTCCTAAGTCCCCACTAGTAATGAGGAACTGGACATCCCTGGAGAGGGTGTCTCTTGCTCATGTGAAAGCTAGGCTGACAACTAATAGATGAAAGTCACTGGGACTACTCGTAGCATCTCTCCTGGACCTCTGGGTTCCAGACATCTACAAGGGGAGGATGGCCACATGCACACTGGGGCCTGGAGGGAGAATTAGGCACTCAAGTGCCTAAAGTTATGTTGGAATCCCTCTGAAACAGCTTCTACTAAGGGTTAGTTAATTTTTATCACTCAGAGTCTAACCTAAGTTATCAAAATGAAAAGATGACTTTATTCAGAAAGCATCATATTTTAGTCCTTAAATGAAAGCAAGGAAGGGATCATGACTATGACACTAAATATGTGGCATTTTTCTGAGATCAGCAATATTGATTCTCTTAGCTTCTCAGGTAAAAAAAGACACATTGACTGCATTCCAATGATTCTGGTAACTGTTCTAGAGAGATTGCTCTGTATTTAATGCTATGTTCTTGAGAATTCAATACCTTAATTATTATCTCTTTCTTTTTTAATCCTCAGCTGAGGATATGTTTATTGATTTTAGAGAAAGGGGAAGGAGAAAGAGAGAAATAAGTAAACATTAATGGGAGAGGAACATGCATCAGTTGCCTCTCATGCATACCCTAACCAAGGATTAAATCCACAATCTATTATGTGAGTGTGTGTATGTGGGGGGTGGGTGGGCATTCATTATGAGATGATTCTCCAACCCACTGTGCAACCTCACCAAGACAGCACCTCAATTTTTAATGTTTTCTTCAGAACAGTGTATTTGTATGACTCAGCATTAAGGGGAGTGTTGCTTTTGCATGTGTCAATGTTGGTTATATGTGTGAATTTGCTATTCCTTTGGGTGTTCCTGATTATATTTCTGTGTGTTTTTATTTCTTTGTGTCTGTCTTCTGTGTCCATGTATGTCTCTTCTGGTGTGTGCCTGTGTGTGCCCATTGTGTGTGTGGGTAAGCATCGTGACACTGTCTTGTTCCCATGTGTTCTTATGTCTCATTCTATAGTCTGGTCTGTGTGAGCCTGGCCACAAGCCCTGCACCTGAGAGACCATCTTTGCCTGGGGGTGCTCTGTACCTGTGCGTTTCTGTTGTTCTGGTGTCTGCATGTTCCCTGTGATATTGTGTATGTGTGCACCCCAACAACAGGCAAATGCGTAGGCAATCTCCAAAGGGGTGATTCAGAGGACAATGTGTTTATCTTCAATGCTCCCCAGGCTGAGCCCCTTCTGCCCCTGCTCTTCCAAGCCACTGCTATACCCCTTTGGGTCCCATATCAGGATCATGAATGGATGAACTGAAGGGCAGGCTGAGCAAAGTTGGATAATTGGGAAAGACTGGTGGCAGAAAGGAAGAATGGAGTGTGGAGGTGCTGTTTTGGGAGGACTCTAAGCCTTTGAGGAGGAGCTGAAAGATCCTGGATCCCTGAAAAGAAATCAGTGGGTAGGTGCATATGGGGGAAAGCTGAGGGTGAAGAATCCTAGAACCCTGAACCCTAGAAATGAGGAACTACATACCCCTGGAGAGGTATGGGATAGTCAGGTGGTACTCCTGGTCCCTGAAGAGAAGATAAATCTCTTGCCCATGTGTAATGTATTCTGACACCTAATAAGGAGGGTGCCTGGGGTTTCTCAGTGCATCACTTTATGACCTCTGGGCTCTCATCATTTAATGGGTGAGCTTGGACACCCAGGAACATTGGGACAAGGAGGGAAAGTTAGGTTGAGTGCTCCCTCTCATGGGGTTGGAGAGAACTATGGAGAGACCACATTTTGCACAAGTTCAGGCACAAATGAACGGAAACCCAGGATCAACATTGATGTTAATGTCAGCACTTTTAAAATCACCCCACCTGATGGATATTTCAGCTGAGCAAAGCAAAAGATAAAGAGACTTGGAGACAGAGTAGTGACTGATGTTAATTTCAAAGAACATGGATGCTAGAATGCTTGCAATCCTGTACCCTTCCTAATCAACATTCTCAACATGTGGGTCTTCACCTCGACCATAGTGGGTGCACCAAGGCAGCCAGGGATTTATCAAAGGTCACACTCAGAAGTGGGCTCTGAGTTCATGGCCAATGACTTCTGACCAAATTCCTTTTATTGAAGTTCACTCCTTGGAAACGTGACAGTGGTGGTTGTGGGCAGCTCTGGGACAAAGTGCACCTGGATGAGTGGAAAGCGAAACATCCAAAATAATTTCAACTGTCATTTCCTACCAATCCTCACTGCTCTTCTTTGCCCCTATACAGCCCCCAAAGAGGCTGGCCCCATGTAGTCACATGAATGTGGCCCATCAAGGATGTCAGACTTCCCTCTTGACCACCTGAATTTGGTGGCAGCCCTGTGATGTGCTTTGACCAATGAAATGTACTGGGAGTGAAGCCTGTCACTGCTAACACAAGAATCTGAAGCACTAAGACTGGCCAACCTCTCTGTCCATCTCTGATATACCCAGGAGGCATGTACATAGTAGCTTCTCTTTATACAAGTCCCAGGAGAACGAGGGAGAACATGTGCCATGAACAAGAAAGATGCCTTATCTACAATAATAAAAGCATAATGTGCTAATTAGACTGGACATCCTTCCAGATGTCCTTCCAGATGACTTTCTAGATGAAGCCAGGTGCCTGCTGGTGGCCAGAGAGAAGCCCAGGTCCTGGGTGCCAGAGGGGAGCTGATGCCGGCACTCAGGGGAAGGAAGGCCTACTGTTGCATGAATTTTGGGCATTGGACTCCTAGTTTGAAATAAGGCAATAATTTTTGGGCCTGTTTGTAATCTACAATAACATCAGCCAATCCTAATGGTTATGCAGTACCGAATCTATTCTTTAGGCAGCCACAGACTCTTACAGTGGAAGTCAGAGCTCTGTTGTTAGAGACACATGGGTTTGACTTCCAACCTGCCTTTTATTAAATCTATAATCATGCAATTTGCATTGAAATAATTATTCATGTAAAGCATTGAATCCAGGGCGTGGCACAGGTAGTAAAAATTCAGTAACTCTTAGCTACATAGCTTCACACTGTGTAATGACTACAAACATGCAGACAATGTAGGAAATGTCAACTTGTTGGCTTATGTATCCTTTAAATTTTTGGTTTTAAACAACTAGGAGAGAATTATGTGTATTTTCTCCTATCCTGATTTTTTCTCTTAATAATATGATGTTTTTGATAAAAATATAATATCTGATGGTTGGAGTGAGTCTTTTGGTTGAGTGTAGTCCCATGCACAGAAAGGTTACCAGTTAGATTCCTTATGAGGCACAAGCCAGGTTCTTCGGGTGTAAGCCTAGTAGGTGTATGGGGGCCATAAAGGAGGCACCAATCAGTGTTCTTTCCTTTTTTCCCCCTCATTCTCTCTATAAAAATCAAATAAAAAAGTTAAAACAATATATCCGTTTAGATTTGTGGTCTTCAGGAATAATTGAAATAATGCTTTTCACTACAGGGAGCATGCTGAACTTCCTGAAATCTAAAATTATATCTCAAAACAAGACATCAGTTGCAGACAACACGTCCAAGCAACCTGCGACCAGCCCCCAAATCCTAAATTTGTCATTTTCCTGCACCACTGGGGTGCCCCAACACCAGAATTTGCAATGATCAGTCAGTGATTGAAATCCTAATTCTACCTGTTGGGCCTGAAAAAGTAAGTTACCCAAAGGGCACTGCGCCTAATCATGGCTGCATTTAGCCAATGAAAGCCCAGGCTGGGGTCTTATCCAGTGTTGATTGGTTTGGGTGTTTCTTCCAGGTGCTCATTTTGACCTTTTTGTTCTGTAACCCAGTGGTCAAACTATGGCTCTGGAGCCACATGCGGCTCTTTGGCCCCTTGAGTTTTTAGCAAAGGCTAGTTTAGGAGTACCCTAATTAAGTTAATAACAATGTACTTACCTATATAGTTTAAGTTTAAAAAGTTTGGCTCTCAAAAGAAATTTCAATCATTGTACTGTTGATATTTGGCTCTGTTGACTAATGAGTTTGCCGACCACTGATCTAGGGCCTTCACCTCAATGTTTCCTGATCAGCAAATTCTCAAAGCTAGAGGAAGGATAATCCTGTACTCAATTCAAGGGTGTGTCTTTTGAAACCAGTCAGCATCCATGCTGATTCTGATGGCAATAGTCTTCACTGCTTGCAATATTTGCTGCCAATGAGGCAAGGCTGGTCGTCCCAGGAAATTAGGAGAGAGATGGTAGAGCCCATATAGGGTTGCCATTGTAATTTTCTAGCAAGACAGAGATATCTAGGACTTCATTTGGAAGCACTTTTTAAGGCTTTATTTAGGTATATTTATAACTGACATGCAACAAAATGCACTTTTCTAATGTGTACTATTTGTTGAGCTTGGACAAATGGATCAAACTTTAAAACCATCCCATGTGAAATAAATCTATCTCTCACCCATATACAGGTTAGGGCAAAAGCAGAGTTACAGTAGTGAGTATATAAAAAAAAGAGATTACTCTCTATTTTAAATAAATATTTTATATATTTAAAAATATATCCATTGACTTTTTAAAAAGAGAGGAAGGGAGAGAGAGAGAGAAAGCAATGGTGATATGAGAAACATTAAATAGCTGCCTCCTTATATGCCACCTACAGGGCATCCAAACAATTATGTTCCCTGTACTGGAATGGAAGCAGTGACCTTTTAGGGCAAGGGATGGTGCCCAACCAACTGAAGTACAATGGCAAGAGAAGAGTGTATACTTGTGTTATTATTTATTTACTAGAGGCCCGGTGCACGAAATTCATGCGGAGGGAGGGGGCGTGTTCCTCAGCCTAGCCTGCACCCTCTCCAATCTGTTACCCCTATAGAGATGTCCAATTGCCTGTTTAGGCCCGATCCCACTGGATCGGGCCTAAATGGGCAGTCAGACATCCCTCTCATAATCCAGGACTGCTGGCTCCCAACTGCTCGCCTGCCTGCCTTCCTGATTGCCCCTAACCACTTCTGCCTGCCAGCCTGATCACCCCCTAACCACTCCCCTGCCAGCCTGACTGATGCCTAACTGCTCTCCTGCCAGCCTGTTTGCCCCTAACTGCCCTCCCCTGAAGGCCTGTTTACCCTTAACTGCTCTCCCCTGAAGGCCTGGTCCCCCCCAACTGCTCTCCCCTGCAGGCCTGGGTCCCTCCCAACTGCCCTTCCCTGCAGGCCCAGTCACCCCCAACTTCCCTCCTCTGCTGGCTTGGTCACCCCTAACTGCCCTCTCCTGCAGGCTTGATCGCCCCCAACTGCCCTCCCCTGCTGGCCATCTTATGGTGGCCATCTTGTGTCCACATGGGGGCAGACATCTTGTGAGTTGGAGTGATGGTCAATCTGAATATTACTCTTTGATTAGATAGGGTAGAGGCCTGGTGCATGGGTGGGGGCCAGCTGGTTTGCCTGAAGGGTGTCCCGGATCAGGGTGGGCGAGGGGCCTGTGGTGGTTTGCAGGCCAGCCACGCCCCCTGGCAACCGAAGTGGAGGTCCTGGTTTCTGGGGTTTATTTATCTTCTACAATTGAAACTTTGTAGCCTGGAGCAGAGCCGAGCCTTCTGCTTGCTCCGTGGCAGCAGCCATTTCTGTTGGGACTTATGTATCTTCTATCATTGAAATTTTGTAGCCTTGAGTGGAGGCCTAGGCAGGGTACAGGAAAGCTTGGCTTCCTCTATTGCCCGGGAAACCCAAGCCTCCCTCCTGCTCTCCGTGGCAGTGGTCATCTTGGCTGGGTTTATTTGCATATTTGCTCCTGATTGGCTGCTGGGTGTGGCTTGTGGGTGTAGCCTAGTGATGGTTAATTTGCATATTACTCTTTTATTAGGTAGGATTATTGAATTAATTTCCATAGAACAACTTAAAAGCTACTTTACTACACCATATATTTACCTACTTCCTTTTATAATTTGTCTTTCTGCCTTCCCCATCCCTAAATGCATTCATTGATTTTCCTTCCTTTACAAGATTAGTTCATATTTTCCATAATATTGTAAGCACTGTAATGTTTCTATTCTTTAATAAATATTGGTATATTTCATGCTACACAGTTATTTTGAGATTGAACACTAATGCTTATGTGAAATGTTATTTTTTATTGCTGAGTAGTATTGTGTTCTGTGTATAAAAACTTTATCTATTGATCTGTCTATGGTTTCTGTTATTTCCATTGTAGGGTATTATAAATAAATTTTCTGGAAATATTGTGTTCAGTTCTTTATATAAATGTATGTTTTACTTATCTAAATGTTACTGTGTAGGTGCGTGTTTTGCTTTTGAAGATATGCAAAACTGTTATCTAAAATAGTCATTCCCTTTGTTTTTCCAGACACACAGAATAATGAAAATTCTCGTTTTTTTATCCCTATAAACACATGTGATGTTTAATATTTTTAAATTGCAGGCCCAGAAATCAGTATAGTGTTAACTTGTTTTAAATTCATTTTCATAAGAATTTTTTATTGTGAGCATTTCTTTATGCATTTACACTGTCTTTATCTCTTTTGTGGAAAGTTCTAGTCGGAAACTTTTTCAATTTTTTTGTGTGTACACATTTAGTTTCATTGTAACAAAGCAACTTGTACACTTTTAACGTTTAAAACTGAGCACCATCTTTTCTTTCTAGTGAAACAAAAAGAAAATTTAAAAATAAACAGGAACAAAATTACAATAGAGAAATGTCAATTCCAAATAAGATCCTACAGGTTCTGCTGATTCTCCCATCGAGTGGCAGGGCTCAAGTCATCATTAGGAGAGAATTTTATTTTACAAATGTCATCTTAGACTGCAAGGATGTCGGTTAAACAGCCCAATTAAACATGCCAAAGGAGAAGCCATGTTGTCAAAAAGCCCACTTAACACACCCAAACATCTCAAACCCATACTTTGCTCTTCTTCTGTAACCGCCGCCCTCTTTTAAAGTTTTTTTTTCCCCCTTTTTTAAACAAGAGAAAGTAGACAGATACATGTTGGTAAATGCTAACTGTCCGTATTCACATAGAGATACAGTGTAATCTCTGAGCCCAATGTACAGAGAAAGGAGGGAAAAGCAAGAATTCTATGCACTCCTACACAGGGGCCTAGCAACCTCTAGCTCCCAGCAGAGCTAAGGGAGCAGAAGGTTTTTCTTTTTTCCCACAGAGCACAGTGTTGTTGATTCCATTAAGTTTTTCTTGAGACAGGAAGTGATAAAAATGAATTTGGAACAGAAAAGGGCAAAGATTCTTTTCCCACTGTACTCTGCACAAGGTACATCCTCCCTCCTCCCCCAAATAAGGTGACAACCATGGTGTAAAGGAGAGACCTCAAAAACAGGGCGACTGAGCACAAGAGAGGGGAAAAAAAAAGGAAACAAAAAGACTGCAACTTGCTCCCAGGGACTGGAGAAAATTAAAAAAGGTTACACTCCATCAGTGTTCATTAATCATCTTCTCCTTCATCTTCCTCTCTTTCTTCCTCCTCATCATCATCTTCATCGTCTTCACCTTCATCCTAATCCCTTCTTCATCAATATCTTCCAACCCTTCCTCATCATCTTCTTCATCTTCATCATCATCTTCTTCTCCTCCCCCTTCTTCATCATCCATGTCAGGAACCAAGGAGGACTGAAAAGGATTTGGCCAAATGTCATCTTTGATGACTTCTCCTAACTCATCTGCTCCTGCATCAGAATGGTCAGTAAGCCAGGTAAAGAAGCTCTCTGGTTCCTCATGCTGTCTCTTCCTGCTGGCTTTATTCTGTGTTTGACTTGAACGTTTCATCAAATCCTTTCCAGATTTCCATTTGATGTCAGTGGACTTTGAAGATGGATCACCACACTCATTCAGATGAAACTCTTTTGAGAGAACTTTATTTTCTAAGTAAGGATTTTCATCAAAATAAAAATCTATTCTGTAACCTGATTTAATATCTTCAAATTCTCTCACTTCAACTCTTGTCAAATCAAGCAGCGCCGCTTCATTCTCTTGACCAAGCAGTGCAGACACTTGTGGATGGTTGACAAATGTTGTTACCCCAAAATTAGGGATTTTGGCAATCAATTCTGACCTCTTCTGAAAAAATGGTTGGCGGAATTTGTTATATTTCTGTTCTACTTTCAAAATCTCCTCACTGGCTTGTTCATTAAGTTGTCTATTTCATTTTGTACTTCATCAATATGTCCAGTTGCTTCTTGCTGTTCTTTTTCGCCCTTCGGCACTACCAGAGGGGTCGGCTTCTTCTCCTGCTTGGGGGCTGGAGCCAGTATTCGGTTTCTCTGTTTGAGGTGGGAGCTAGGACTGGCGTTTGGGGGCCATGCTGTGAGGCAAGTCCTAGGATCTGATCAATGGGAAGTCGCCAGGCTCAAAGGCGCACTGAGCACTCACTTTTTCAATTTTTCAAATGAATTTAGGATTTAACCAATAGGAGGGCAGTTCAGCATCTAAGACATCTCTATTCACTTCACCCATTCCTTAAGGACTCAACTGGTTTCTTTACCATTTGGAACTACACAGTATGTTTTGAATACTGGAAGGAAAATTGTTTTTCTCACATTTTATCTTATGCACAATTTAATGCCCACTTACATGATACACTTTTTTTTCCACACTTTGTTTTAATTAAGGTATTATATGTGTACATATCTTACCATTGTCTCCCCCCATCCCCACACCCATATATGCCCTCACCCCCAGAGTTTGTGTCCATTGGTTATGCTTATATGCATGCATTCAAGTCCTTCGGTTGATCTCTTATCTCCCCCACCTCTCCCTAACCTTCCCCCTATACTTTGACATTCTGTTTGATGCTTTACTTTCTCTGTATCTATATTTTTGTTAATCAGTTTATAATGTTCTTTATTATCTATAAATGAGTGAGATCATGTGGTATTTTTCTTTCATTGACTGGCTTATTTCACTTAGCATTATGTTCTCCAATTCCATCCAGGTTGCTGCAAATGATGAGAATTCCTTCTTTTTCATGGCAGCATAGTATTCCATTGTGTTGATGTACCACAGTTTTCTGATCCAGTCATCTGCTGACGGGCACCTAGGCTGTTTCCAAATCTTAGCTATTGTAAATTGTGCTGCTATGAACATAGGGGTGCATATATCCTTTCTGATTGGTGTTTCTAGTTTCTTCGGATATATTCCCAGGAGTGGGATTACTGGGTCAAATGGGAGTTCCATTTTCAGTTTTTTGAGGAAATTGCATACTGTTCTCCACAGTGGCTGCACCAGTCTGCATTCCCACCAGCAGTGCATGAGGGTTCCTTTTTCTCCGCATCCTCGCCAACACTTGTCGTTTGTTGATTTGTTGATGATAGCCATTCTGATAGGTGTGAGATGGTACCGCATTGTTGTTTTGATTTGCATCTCTCGGATAATTAGTGACTTTGAGCATGTTTTCATGTGTCTCTTGGCCTTCCTTCTGTCTTCTTTTGAAAAGATTCTATTTAGGTCCGTTGGACATTTTATTGGATCATTTATCTTCCTTTTATTAAGTTGCATAAGCTGCCTGTAGATGTTGGAGATTAAACCTTTATCAGTGATAGCATTTGCAAATATGTTCTCCCATAGAGTGGGTTTTCTTGTTGTTTTGTTGATGGTTTCTTTTGCTGTTAAATAGATTTTTATTTTGATGTAGTCCCATTTGTTAATTTTCTCTTTAGCTTCCATTGCCCTAGGGGCAGTGTCAGTGAAGAAGTTCTTTTGGCATATGTCTGAGATTTTGTTGCCTGTGGATTCTCTAGTATTTTTATGGTTTCCCGTCTTATGTTTAAGTCCTGTATCCATTTTGAGTTTATTTTTGTGTATGGCATAAGTTGATGATCTAGTTTCATTCTTTTGCATGTATCTGTCCAATTTTCCCAACACCATTTATTGAAAAGACTGTCTTGACTCCATTGTATGTTCACGCCTCCTTTGTCAAATATTAATTGAGCATAGTGGTTTGGGTCGAATCTGGATTCTCTATTCTGTTCCATTAATCTATATGTCTGTTCTTGTGCCAGTACCAGGCTGTTTTGAGAACTGTGGCTTTGTAATACATCTTGAGGTCTGGTATTGAGATCCCTCCTACTTTATTCTTCTTTCTCAGGATTGCTGTGGCTATTCGGGGTCTTTTTTTTATTCCAGATGAATTTTTGGAGAGTTCTTTCAAGGTCTGCGAAATATGCTGTTGGTATTTTGATGGGGAGTACATTGAATCTGTAGATTGCTTTGGGTAGTATGGACATTTTAATGATGTTGATTCTACCAATCCATGAACATGGTATGTTCTTCCATCTGTTTACATCTCCCTCTATCTCTTTTTTCAGTGTCCTGTAGTTTTCCGTGTATAGGTCTTTTACCTCCTTAGTTAAGTTTATTCCTAGGTATCTTAATTTTTTTGGTGTGATGGTAAATGGGATTGCTTTTTAGTCTCTCTTTCTGTAAGTTCACTATTGGTGTATAGAAATGCCTTAGATTTCTTGGCGTTAATTTTGTATCCCGCTACATTGCCGAATTCATTTATTAAGTCTATTAGTTTTTTGATGGAGTCTTTTGGGTTTTTTATGTACAATATCATGTCATCTGCAAATAAGGACAGCTTTATTTCTTCTTTTCCAATTTGGATGCCACTTATTTCTTCTTCTTGTGTAATTGCAATGGCTAATACTTCCAGTACTGTGTCAAACAGGAGTGGTGAGAGGGCATCCCTGTCTTGTTCCTGTTCTTAGGGGAAATTGTTTTAGTTTTTGCCCATTGAGTATGATGTTTGCTGTGGGTTAATCATATGTAGCTTTTATTATGTTGAGGTATGATCCTTCTATTCCCACCTTGTTGAGAGTTTTTATCAAGAAAGGGTGTTGGATTTTGTCAAATGCTTTTTCTGGATCTATTGATAAGACTATGTGATTTTTTTCTCTCAATTTGTTTATGTGACATATCACGTTTATTGTACAATATACGTTTGCGTATATTGTACCATCCTTGCATTACTGGGATAAATCCTACTTGGTCATGGTGTATGACATGATACACTTTTAAGTTAAATCGGTGTTGCTAACATTCTCCACCATTTATTCCTGGTGGTAAATACTCTCATCATGATTAGTTTCAAAACGAAAAAATGTTGGCACTAAACATGGGCCTGCTAGGATATTTCAGTAGCACATCATTATATTTTATTTCCAACATGCTGATGCATTAGGTACAAATATACTCAAGGACATTCATGATAAAATAGTAAAATAATGGGCCGTGGCAAGTTTAAATAATTTTTTATCCTTTGATGTAAGTGTAATTGATTTAAAATATACATTTAAAACTATATTTTTATTGATTTCAGTGAGGAAGGGAGGGGGGATAGAGAGAGAGAGAAAGATGAATGATGAGAGAGAATCACTGATAGGCTGCCTCCTGCATGCACCACAATATGAATCCAGTCCACCACCTGAGCATGTGTCCTGACCAGGAATTGATCAGAGACCTGCAGGGTCATAGGTGGACACTCAACCACTGAACCACGCTTGCCTGGCCCTCCTAAGATTTTCAGGGATCCCATGCAACCTGCAACCTGGGGAGCAATGAGTAGTGGCAGCTCATCCCGGCCTAACCTCTGAATCTGTGCTCAAGGCCTCCTTTACTCTGAATGCCCAGTGAGCTACCAGCAGCCTCGCTTTGGCTCATTTATTTCCCACAATGTTTCTAGAGAGTCAAAGGAGCCAGCTGTTTCCTGTTCTATCTCTCTGCTGCTTCCTGTTCTATCATAAGGCCTACGTTTTTTCATTATCCCCAGTTTCAATTAATGTACCCTCAAAATCTTCTGAACTTGTGTAGTGAAATCTCTTGTAACATGAAGTAATGAATTCTAACACTACAGACCAAGGTGAGGCCGACTTACTCCAGGCTGCTTCCTGTTTCTGAACACAGGTATGCCTGGGACATATTCTACAAAACAGACCAAGGCATGATTTTGCTTAGAGGACCTGAGAGAAAACGTGATGGTCTTCACTCAAATTGGTGTTGTTGAGTCAAATCAATTTTAACACTCTTCTTTTTTTATTCATTTTTTAGAGAGAGAGGGAGACTGAGAAACATCAATGATGAGAGAGAATCATTGATAAGCTCTCTCCTGCATGCCCCCTACAGGTATGGAGCTCCCCAACCTAGGCAAGTGCCCTGACTTGAATCCAACCAGAGATACCTTGTTTCATTGGTCCATGCCCATCCACTGAGCCATGCCATGTGGGCAAACTATCTTTTTTATTGTTGGCTCTATTACAAATAGACCCAATTTCCCCCATCCACATCCCCCTTTGCCCCCCTCTATTCTGCCCCCACCATTTCTAGGCACTCATCACATTATTGTCTATGTCCATGCACTATGCATATATGTATATACTTTTTTTTTGGCTGCATTTCACTTTACTTTGCACAAAATGAATACAAACAACTGACTAAGCAGCTCCAGAACTGTTAGTGTTCATTAATCAAGAAGTAAACGACGTTCTGGAGCCAAGATGGCGGCGGAGTTGAATGGCTGATCTGTTGCTTCGCATGGCAGTTTCGGACATACAACTAAAAGATGGACTGGTGAGCGCGGCAACTCCTGCTCACATCTCCCCAGGCCGGGCGGCTGCTCCTCTCAGTCAGCACCTCAGCCGGGGCCATGAGCTTGTGGGCGGCTGCGGCAGCTGCTGTGGCGGAGGCCGCAGACTCAGTGCAGTGGCTCTCAGTGAAGGAAGAGACCATCTTTCTGCAGGACGGGCCCATCTGCATCACCGACCTGGCCGAGCTGCCCAGTGAGATCCTCGGGGCCCCGGATGCCGCCGACAGCGACTTGGAGGATTTTTAGGATTTCCCGTCTTACATTCAAGTCCTTTAGCCATTTTGAGAGAGGAGAACCAAGAAGGCAGCAAAGTTAAACAAATGAACTGCAATGCGCACAGCAATTTCAAAAATACAACTGGAGGACAGAGCGTCTGCCACCCAGAACCACAGGAGAGCTGGCTGAAGGGTGGATTTACAGCTAAGAGGGAAGAGGAAAGAGCGAACTCGGAAGGGATAAGGTGTCGAGGCGCGTGGGTCGGACTGGTGGCGGGGGGAGGGTCGTGTGGCTTTTTTTCCAACCCTAGGAGAGATTAGCTCCCCATCACTCTGAAATCGAGCTTCTGGGGACTCGCGGGAGACCCAGACGACTGCGGGGAGAGGCTGGACTCTCGGCCTTCGTGTTGGAGAGTGGGAGTAACTTCCTTGCGGAGGTGCGCCCAGCAATCAGTGTTTGCTGCTCTGGAGTGAGGAACGAGGGGGCTTAGAAACGTGGAAAGCAGAAAAAGCAGACTTGCAGCCATTGCGGTTTGCCACGCCATGGCCTGGTGGCGCCCTGAGACCCGCCCCGCCCTGGGACCTGCCCCGCACGTTTTGCAGGCCCACCTGGGCTCCAAGCAGCGGCTTTTGCATGTGGGTGGCCTGCCCTGTGGCAGCTTGACCAGGTGAACTGCGGTTCTGGTCGGACTGCTCCAGGGCCGCTTAGACAGGAGGAGGAAACTGCAGTTTTTGCTGTAATTCCTGCTGAGTGGCCTCAGGCAGTAGCTGACCTACACTCCATTGGAGACTCAGAAACGAGGGCATCTAGTGGTCGGTGTGAGATGACACCAGATTTCAACCACTCGCATAAGGGACACATTCAAGAGGCAGACTCAGTGAGCGCCAAAGCCTTGCTGCAACAAGATCCGGCCCATAAACGTGTCCCCTGCACAGCAACTCTTCCTTTACAGACACAGAGGGTCCTCACGGACAATTGGCCAGGAGGACAATTCCTCCCAGTGACACCAACAACAATCAAGAATTAACTATACAAAGGAGGACCAAGATGGAGGTATAGGGTGGAAGCCTGATTGTTGCCTACCACAACAATTTTGAAACTACGACGGGAGAGCAGAGCAGACACCATCCAGAACCACCGGAGGGCTGGCTGAGCAGATGCTCTACAATTAGAATAAAAGAGAGGGGTACGCGAGATGATGCTGATGCCAGTGACCCAAAGATCACACTTTAAGAACTACGGCTCAGGTGACACAATGGCAGCCTGGAACATGCTCGGTGCAGTTCCCCTGGTGGTCTCCGGCTGAGGGGACGGCTCCACTCGCTGCCGAGCACGGGCAGACTAGCCCCTGAGAGACATGGGGTGGGAGACTCCACGCTTGCTGACCTCCGAGTCCTTCAAGAATCCCAACGCCCTGGAAGCGGCCAGGTGCGCACGCTCGGCGACTGGCCACCACTGCAGACCCAAGGGCTGACGCAGTGACCCCGGACCAGCCCGCCACCACGCAGCGGGCACACCGGAGGTTTGCCAAGCCCGCAGCCCAACGAGTTCTGCGGCAGCCGCCCTGGAGCTCTGAGAAAATGGCGGAAGGAATTGCTGAGAGGGAATTGACCAACAGGAATTGGGATCAAGAAGACGAAACTCCGCTGGGTCCTGGGTCTGGGTGAGGCCGCGCGCCCCTGGGTCCGGGTGAGGCTGGGAAATGGGTCGGTGTGGGGCTGGGTCCCGGGTCTGGGCGAGGCCACATGCCCCTGGATCCGTATAAGGCCGCACCCCCCTGGGTCTGGGTGAGGCTGGGTCCCGGGTCCGAGTGGGGCCGCCCCCCCTGGGTCCGGGTGAGGCTATGCACCCCTAGGTCCAGGTGAGGCTGGATCCTGGGTCCGGGTGGGGCCGTGCGCCCCTGGACCCGGGTGAGGCCACGCAACCCTGGGTCTGGGAGAGGCCATGCACCCCTGGGGCCGGGTGAGGCCACACGCCCCTGGGTCTGGGTGAGGCCATACGCCCCTGGGTCCGGGAGAGGCTGCGTGCCCCTTGGCTCAGGTGTGGTCACACGCCCCTGGGTCTAGGTGAGGCCTCACGCCCCTGGGTCTGGGTGAGGCCGTGCGCCCCTGTATCCGGGTGAGGGCACGCGACCATGGGTCTGGGAGAGGCCACGTGCCCCTGGGTCCGGTTGAGGCCACGCGCCCCTGGGTATGGGAGAGGCCATGCGCCCCTGGGTCCGGGTGAGGCCATGCGCCCCTGGGTCCGGGTGAAGCTGGATCCCGGGCCCGGGTGAGGCTACGTGCCCCTGGGTCCGGGTGAGGCCACACGCCCCTGGGTCCGGGTGAAGCTGGATCATCCCGGGTCTGGGTGAGGCCGTGTGCCCCTGGATCCGAGTGAGGCTGGGTCCTGGGTCCGGGTGAGGCTGCGCGCACCTGGGTCCAGGTGAGGCCATGCGTCCCTGGGTCCGGGTGAGGCCACGCGCACCTGGGTCCGGGTGAAGCGGGATCCCGGGTCCGGGTGAGGCCAGGTCCCGGGCCTGGGTGAGGCCACGCGCCCCTGGGTCTGGGAGAGGCCACGCGCCCCTGGGTCCGGGTGAAGCTGGATCATCCCGGGTCCGGGTGAGGCCGAGTCCCGGGCCCGGGTGAGGCCACGTGCCCCTGGGTCCGGGTGAGGCCACGCGCCCCTGGGTCCGGGTGAAGCTGGATCATCCCGGGTCCGGTTGAGGCCGTGTGCCCCTGGATCCGGGTGAGGCTGGGTCCCGGGTTCGGGTGAGGCCGCGCGCACCTGGGTCCAGGTGAGGCCACGCGCCCCCTGGGTCCGGGTGAGGCCACGTGCCCCTGAGTCCGGGTGAAGCCGTGCCCCTGGGTCCGGCCGAGACCAAACCAGAGGGTGTCGGACCTGCATTACCACCATTTGTCCACCATCCAGAGCTGAGGAGTCAGTGCCGACATGTACACATAAGGAACTGGTGGACATTGATATTGGGTCTCAAAAGAACTGTTAGTCCAGAAAGAAACTCACTACAGACTGATTCATATGCCTGTCAGCATAACTATTATTGCTCGTCTCACATTCAGTTCTTATAAGTATATCTCTAGTGACACATGATCTCGCTCATATAGGGGAAATGATGAACAACATAGACTGATGAACAAGAACAGATCCAGAAAAAATGAGGCATCAATTGGACTATCGGGACTCAGAGGGAGGAGAGGAGAGGGTGGGGGGAGAGGGGAGAGATCAACCAAAGGACTTGTGTGCATGTGTATGAGCCTAACCAATGGTTAAGTTCAACAGGGGGTTGGGGCATCGGTGGGGAGGGCTGTGGGATGGGAATGGGGGAATGAGAACAAATATGTGACACCTTAATCAATAAAGAAATTTAAAAAATAAAAATAAAATAAATAAATAAATTTAAAAAAAAAGAAGTAAATGATGTCAGAAGGAACATTTTTCAATTCCTCCCATACACATATTGTAAAGACAACAAACTCCTAACATAGGTGACACAGGCTGGTTTCAACACATAGAAAGCCGCCCTAACTGGTTTGGCTCAGTGGATAGAGCGTTGGCCTGTGGACTGAAGGGTCCCGGGTTCGATTCCGGTCAAGGGCATGTACCTTGGTTGCGGGCACATCCCCAGTAGGAGGTGTGCAGGAGGCAGCTGATTGATGTTTCTCTCTCATCAATGTTTCTAACTCTCTCTCCCTCTCCCTTCCTCTCTGTAAAAAATCAATAAAATATATTTTTTAAAAAACACACAGAAAGCCTAAGCAAGAAGGGTGAGTACTAAATATCCACATGGTCAGACCAGGGACCATGCTCCAGGAGCTAGACTGCACCTAGCCTGTTATTCACGCTGCCCGCATATACATCTGCCCTGTGAAGTTCACTGTCCCTTGTCAGATTGAAATCCAAGTGGCTCCTTCCATTTTCAGGCTCATCATTTCCAAGGTGGACAATCCACACACAGAAATCCAGGCAGCTCCAATATGCTGGCTCAGCTGTATTTTACATGACACCTCCACCAGCCAGGCTCCAGTTCAAATTCTGTACAGGAAGTTCCCATGGTCGTCAAAGAACTCTGGCCCCCTCTGCACTACCTTGCTGCTGAAGTTCTGCTCACCCAGTTCTCTTCCCTTCAATGCTTCCAGCTCCTTCGCACTTGGCAATCCATCACTGTCAGTGCCTCTGGCGTCCTCACCACCACTGCTATAGTACTTCTGCAGCTCTCTGTGCTGACCTTGGGCTGCAGCAACAGGCACAAAGCTTTCCTTCTCCAGGCTCTGGACTCCTTTATTCCTTCCCTTCTGTCTCCTCATTGTGTTTGTACTCTGAATATTTGGTTCTGTCACCCTCAAAGCTGTGCTGTGACCGTGGCCTTTGGATGAGGCTTCAGCTTCTGACACAGGGCGGCCTGCAGAAAGCAGCTCCCAGGCATCCCTAGGGCCTGGAAGCTGGCTGAGCGAGTGGGCAAGCCCAGCTTTCTGAAGGACCTTTTGATCCTGCTTTACTTTCTTCTAAAAGGTGGGTACAAACTTGCTTTTTTAAAACCCTTCTGATCACATCGGTGGTAACATCAAAGCCTTCAGCCAATCTGGAAACTGACTGGGACTCTGAAAATTCTTCCTGTAAATACCGGATCTGCTCCCTGGCTTCCCTGGTCAGAGTCGAGGGCGGGTCCCCTGGCGGCTCCATTTGCCTCTGAATTTTCTGGAACAGGATGATATTTTTCTGTCCTCTAAGTGCGCTGGGGGTGAGAACCAATGGCAGAAGCTATGCGTGGGAGCAACATGGGTGGTTGAAGAGTCTCAGCTAAATCAGGGAGTGCCCAGCCCTCCTTTCTCTGTTCATTGCCCTGGGAAATCTAATACCCACAACAGCAGCCCCTGAGCAAGGTGAGCTCTCTAAAAGGCGATGAAATATGTTCCTGGTGAAGGGACCATGGTCCCAAAGGAGCTGAACACCAGCCCCTGCGCTTCTGATGAGGGAAGAAGCAAGGCCTTGCTTCAGGCTGAGGGCCCAGGAAGGAACTGGTACTGTTACAGAAAACTGGAGAAGAACCAAGCAATACTTAGAGAGATGGAGCTACATTTATTACGCACGGGTCCAGAGGAAAATGTCTCTCAAATTCTGGGCCCCACCATGGAGGAATTTTCTCTATTTATATGTTCCCTAACCAGGAATACAAACAGGACCTCATGGATCATAGATCAGTGCTCAAAAATTTGGCAACACCAGCTGGGCTATATTATACATATTTTTAAAAATTGAATATGTCTTTTTGATTGTTGATAGTATTACAGATGTCTCCCATTTTCGCCTGTGCACATATTCTTTGGGGGCTCTCTTCCGGTTCTCCCCACATCCCTCTCCTGGGAAGTCTGCCAGCCTGTTCCAGTTAACCAGGCCTCTGGCCCCATCTTGTCCTTCCCCAGGGACACTTGCTGAACCACATCACCATAATTCACCAATGTCACTGGCTGGGATGCTATCCCTCTCGTTGGCGTTTCAGAAAACTACATTACCCAGAAAGGATTGCGACGAAGTAGGCGGAGCTAAAGGACACTTTGTATCAGTGCATCCGGTTAGGGCGAGACTTCCGCCTTCCTCCTCCTGAGGGGCATTTTGACCTCTTCAGTTTCTTCCAGGACTCACAGGCTTCAGCCCACTCGTGGTGATGTAGGAGGAGACCTGGGAGGCAGCGTCCTTGCTGGGCAGGGTGTGTCTGAAGCTTGTTGAGCACCATCAGGCCGGGTGGGGCCTCCGCGCCTCCCAGACTCCTCTCTGCTTACAGAGTTCTCTCAGCCTGACCCCAATGAACCTTGCAACACCAGGGGAGGTGAGTTCTGAGTATCTGAGATCTGACTGTGGTTCTTCATAGGTTAGATTTAAGGGAAAAACAGTCATGGAGAGAGGCCTTCATATCAGGACTCAAGGCTACTCCTATGAGTGTGGACTATCAGAGTCTGCGCAGTACTCGATTCTGTATGAATTTGGCAAGCATTCTCTTGACCACACATGCTGAATAATAAGTAAGAGGGTGAGGAGATGGTTATAGGGGGCGGGACTGTAGCAGTGCAGGTGTGAGAGAGGTGTGGTCGAAAGAGTGATGAGCACTTGGAGAGGGAGTGTGACTTCATGGCCAGAGCACCGTGAGATTGACATTAAAGTGAAAGTAGGGAGAGTCCATTTCTGGTGGAGTCTGGATGACAAAATAAGGGTAATTTTTGGATAATGCCTGGAAAGGGTGATGTTTTGGTGCTACCTGCCATGTTCAGTGCTTGGATAACATATATGTACCCACCTGCCTTTTGTTGTTGGGTGACACAGTGGTGGTTAGGAATGAGAGTATACATCAGTGTTCCCCAGGCTTGAAATTCTCTTGGCCATGGGTAAGGGAGAAGGGTAAGAGAGAAATGGATTATGGAGTTGGTAATCTATAAATTTGGAAAATAAGGTGATTAAGAAACAACCTGTCCTCGCCAATGCAAATTTGTGTTACCTTTGAAGTTGTGCCTCTGGGAAAGAAGCAGTGTGAGAGAAGTGTTGTTCAAAGAACTATGTGCAGCAGGTAATACAAAGCTATGGCCTCAGCACTCTGGGATTGTGGTTGTAAAGATGAAGTTTGACGCAATGTATTTGGCGTCTTTGAGGAACAATCTGAGAGACTACACAGGTATTGTCTGATAAGACCAGTATCAAATCACTCACACTCCCTCTATGGCCTACATCTCTTCCTACCCTACGTTCTTGACACCCACTCTACTGTCTAGAGGAAGTGTGGTGTACATGTGAATCCCAGAGCTCAATTATCTTCTATCTGCTCAACTGCCTTTACTGTGGGAAGACAAAATATCGGTAGAAAGATAACATGACAGTGACTTTCATGGGATGAAGCCCTGGTATCTTCTCAGAGTTGGAACCTTAGGAGTGAATCTGATCGTGGGCTGTACTGTCCCCATTATGATGGTATATGAACGTTGAGGATGTGGCCATTTTCTTCTCTCAGGAGGAATGGGGGCTCCTTGATGAGCCTCAGAGACTTCTGTACTGCAATGTGATGCTGGAAATTTTTGCATTTGTATCATCTGTAGGTAAGACATTCACATTATCCCACTGTCCTGGGATGATGATCTCTCTTCCTTTATTCCTCTGATGTAGCTTTCACTCTTCTACAGCCAGATCATGGGTTCTGCTAATTTCCCCCACTGTCCTGTCAAATGTGCTCTTGCTGCCATGGGTGAGGTCTGTGGAGAGCCCTGAGTGAAGGACTCAACAAGCATTGCCTCAGACAGTGCAGGATGTGTCTGGGAGTCAGGAATCTTATACACAGTTTAATGGGTCCCACATGCTATTCCTCTCCCTGGCAGGGTGACTATGTCCAGATCCATGGCTTCCATTTCTACCTCCTTCCTCTAGGCAAAGGTCCATGGTGACTGCCTGTGCTAGGTTATGTTCTTTACTTCCATGAACCTTGAGCTGCTCTTAAAAGATCACACTTCCGTTGTTTGTAATATTATCTTCCTTAAATACGATTGCAAGCCGAATGGCTCAAGGCCAATAATGGCTGCCCATCTCTGTCATATTTCATTAATACTTGGAATATTTCTGTTGTACATACTTGTAGAGAGGAATATGCAGGATGAACCCTGATTTTTTTTACAGGGTGAACATACAGGGTTGTCTCAGAAGAGGCCTGGCCCTGTTGAGGTGCAAATGTGGGCTAGATATGGTATAAGGGTGGTGTTTAGATGATACCAAGCACCAGCTCATTTCCAACAGTGTTTAGATGCAAGTACCATGAGCAATAGCATATTTCTACCTTTTCTCTGCCATACTTGACACTATGCTGACTTGTCATTTCACCTGTGACCTCCTGGCCTTTGACTACCTTCACCTGTGTTGCCTTTTTGCATCACCTGTTCCTCTGCACTGCTCCATCTTCAGTATTCTCTAACATTGACCTGTACATGTGTTATGAGGTGTACATACAAACTTAAATAGTTGTTTAAAAGCAGCTACTAATTTATTGAATCCTAGAGGTCTGGCACATGAAATTTGTTCATGGGGTCCCTAGGACTGGCCATCGATCAAGGCCAATCAGATTCCCTGCCTCCCCACCTCTTCCATCCCTCACTGCATACGTACTATCAAGGCATGGTTCCCCCCACCTGCCCGCCTCCTCCTTCCCTCACTCCCTCAACGCCCTGCTGCTGCCATTGGTCACCTATCATGTTCCGCACCGTCCCCTGGTGGTCAGCTCACATCATTGCGAGCGATTGTTCTCCCGGTTGAACTCCCAAGGGGACACTTTGCATATTACCCTTGTGTATGTATATAGATATAAATATAAATATAGAGATAGAGATAAAATAGTGATAGATATTCAGAGAGAGAGAGAGAGAGAGAGAGAGAGAGAGAGAGATCACTTGCAATGAGAATAATCATATTTCAGCACAGCTTTCCATGTCACCAGCAGACAAACCATGCTGAACACTGTTAGCAGAAGAATGAGCTGACAATCCTGCTTCTCTTCCATGTGGTGTTTGCCATGTGTGTGTGATTTCGTTTGAGGTCTTCCTTGTTTTGTGATCTTCGGTAGCCTGACCTTTATGAAGTGAATTATAAGTGTAAAAAATGTGGGAAATCTTTCAGAGAAATCTTTAACCTCATTCATCATATACGTGTTTACACTGTAGAAAAGCCATAGGAGTGTAGTGATCATGGAATGTCCATCTACCTGAGGTCCAAACTCATTACACAACAAAATCCACACTGGATAAAAGCTGTATGAGTGTCGTGATTGCACGATGTCCTTCAATCAAAGCAGTACCATCACTCAACACCAGAGAGTTCACACTGGTGAAAACCTTAGGAATGTAGTGAATGTGGGAAAGCTTTTACCCACAATAATCACCTCCTTATCCACAGGAGAGTTCACACTGGAGAAAAGCCATGAGCATAATGACTGTGGGAAGTCATTTACACACAGGTTTACCCTCATTCAACACCACAGAGTTCACAGTGGAGAAAAGCCCTAAGAGTGTAGTGACTGTAGGAAGTCCTTTAGGCAACACAGTAACTTCACTCAATACCAGAGAGTTCACAGTGGTGCAAAACCTTATGAGTGTAGTGAATGTGGGAAATCTTTTACCTGCAATAATCACCTCCTTATCCACAAGAGAGTTCACATTGGAGAAAAGCTATATGCGTGTACTGATTATGGGAACTTTGTAATCTTTATTAATATCCTGGTGTAAATACTCTCATCCTTGTGAGGTTCAAACAGCCAAAATGATGATTTTGAACATGGACATGATAATATATTTCAGTAGTACATCATTATATTTTATTTTCAATATGCTGATTCAGTAGCAAAACTTTTCACAATAAAACAGTAAAATTATTGGGAAGCATCAAGATTAAACCTTTTCTAAAGATTGATTTAAGTAGAATTTATTTAAAATGGACATTAAAAAAAATACATTTTGGTGTTTCCCTGTATACCTGCATTGCTGATACCATGTTCCTACTGACCTTATAAGAGCTTAATTCTCGGCCTATAAAATAATTGATGCAATAATACAGTCTGACATTGATATAGCTTACTTTAAATATTTCCTTGGAAAAAAGACACTTTTGAAATCCCATGAATGCTATTGTAGCCTTCCACCACTATCTAAGTCATCATGATGGTTTTGGTATCTATCTATTCTCAGGTAGATTATTGGGTTGTTACTTAAAATGTCACATATAATGTCACCGAGGCCAAACAGCTAAGTGGGTCAGCGAATAATTTCAATAACGGAAGGTTGCAAGTTCCAACCCTGGTCACATCAATTACAAGAGTTAATCAAAGAATGTATAAAATTAATGGAACAAAAAATAGATGTCTCTCTCTCTCTCTCTCTCTCTCTCTCTCTCTCTCTCTCTCTCTCTCTCTCTTTTTCTCTCTTTCTCTCTGCAGACAGTCCTCTTGTTACTTCGGACTCGACATATGTCGTTTTGTGGTTATGTCACCATCTGCAATTTATTTATATAAAAAAAAGTTCTGTCATTCGATGTAAGGTGTTTGTATGAAGTTTGCCCGGGAACTAGTTGGCCAGCAGAGTGGATGAATAAGTCATCTCCCGGCGCTATACAAGGAAGACGCTGTTATTCAGTCGCCGTTTATAGGCCATTTTGGATTGTGCTTCATTCGCTCTCTTTTGTTTGTATTGTTATTTTGATCAATTTTTGCCCTTCCTTATGGCTCCTAAGCATAAGGCAGATTCTTCTGATGGCAGTGCTACAAAAAGAAAGAAAGCCCTCACAATGGAAGTGAAAGTAGACGTAATAAGATGCTCGGAAAAGGGCGAAACACCTACGAATATTGACTGGTTGCTTGGCCAAAGTCCTACAACTGTCTCGACAATCATCAACGATCAAAACCGTATACTTGAACATGTGAAATGATCTGCTCCTATGAAATCAACTGTGGTTAAAGAGCAGTGTAGTGGTCTCATTATTGAGATGGAAAGATTGTTAGTGCTTTGGCTGGATGAGCAGCATCAACGGCGTATCCCTGTTAGCCTGATGTTGATTCAGGAGAAGGCTAAAAGTTTGTTTGAGGCCTTGAAAAAGGAAAAGGGGGAAGGGAGTGAAAGTGAAGAGTTTGTGGGTAGCAAAGGTTGGTTTATGCGTTTTAAGGCTTGTGCTAATTTGCATAATCTTAAGGTGCCAGGGGAAGCTGCTAGTGATGATGCTAAAGCAGCAGGTGATTTTCCTAGTGTGTTGGCTGAGATAATTAGGGAGGGGCGTTACTGTGATAAACAAGTGTTTAATGTGCATGAGACAGGCTTGTTCTGGAAGCGTATGCCTACACGTACGTACATTGGCCAGGAGTTGAAGACAGCATCAGGCCATAAAGCCAGCAAGGAGAGATTGACTTTGCTACTTGGGGCTAATGCTGCTGGTGACTTCAAGCTGAAGCCCTTGGTGTGTCTGGCCGAGAATCCAAGGACACACAAGGCCATATGGAAGGGTCTACTACCTGTCATCTGGAAATCTAACCAGAAGGCATGGGTGACACTTAGCATATTTGAGGACTGGTTCACCAACCATTTTGTGCCAGAAGTCAAGGACTACTGTGCTTCAAGGGGGCTGCCCTTTAAGGTGTTGCTAGTGCTGGACAGTGCCCCTTGTCACCCTGCCGATTTGAATGACTTTCATCCAAATGTCAAGGTGGTTTACCTTCCACCTAACACCACCTCCCTTTTACAGCCTATGGGCCAAGGTGTCATTGCCTCTTTCAAGGCCTACTACCTACGGAGGACATTTGCTTTGGCTTTTAGGGCAATGGAGAAGGATAAAGAGTTGACTCTCAATGACTTTTGGAAATCTTACAATGTTCTTGCTGCTGTAAAAAACATTTCTGATTCTTGGGATGAAGTTAAGCAGACGAACTTGAATGGTCTTTGGAAAAAGTTGTGTCCCCAATTTGTGAACGATTTCCATGGCTTTGAGGATTCAGTGGAGGTTGTCATCAAGAATGTTGTTGAGTTGAGTAAGCAGCTTGATTTGGAGGTGGAGGCTGAGGATGTCACAGAGCTGCTGGCATCTCATGGAGAGGAGCTATCTGCCGAGGACCTCACTCAACTGAAACAGCAGTTAATTGAAGAGGAAGACACACCAACCCCAGAGCCCAGGAGATTTACAAGCAAGGAATTAGCAGGGGCCTTTGCCATGATATAGGATGCCTTGGCAAGGTTTGAGGCTCAGGACCCCAACAGTGACAGGTACACTAAGGTTGCCAGAGGGGTCATGGATAGCCTGCTTTGTTACAAGGAGATTTGGGAGGACAGGAAGAAGGTATCCTTTCAGACTAGCCTTGAACGTTATTTTAAGAAGGCGGGGAGGCCTGCAACAGATCCCGTACCCTCTACCTCATGTGCTTCTCCAGACTCACCTGACCCAGTATCTCCAGCACATTCTGCAGGTTCTGCCTCTCCAGACTCACCTGACCCAGTATCACATGCATCTTCTGCAGGTTCTACCTCTCCAGACTCACTTGACCCAGGTCTCCAGTACCTTCTGCAGGTTCTGTCTCTCCGGACTCACCTGACCCAGGATCTCCAGCACCTTCTTCAGGTTCTGCCTCTACGGACTCACCTGACCTAGTATCACATGCATCTTCTGCAGGTTCTGCCTCTCAAACCTCCTCCCCGCAGCAGCCTAGTGTAAGCCTGTCTTTCCCCATTTTGCAGTGTCCAGTGTGCAAGCCAACAACAGTAGTAAAGGTAAGGATTATCCAGTATTTACCCTTATATGTACATATGTGCTTTATTGTTTTTATTATTTATTTACCACTAGGGGCCCAGTGCACGAAATTTGTGCACGGGCGCGCGAGGGGGGGCGGGTGTCTCTTTCAGCCCAGCCTGCCCCCTCTCACTTACTGGAAGCACTCAGGGTATGTCCTACATCTGCTTAGGTCCGCTCCCTTTATGGAGGCAACTGGGCTGATCGGGGAAGGCACCAGCCCCATCATCCCGCTGCTGCAGCCACCGCCAGCCACCACAACCACCAAGTTGTTTTCATCAACACGGACTCCAGTCCCTTCATCATGAAAAAAATGACAACTTTCTTTAGGCATTTTCAAGATGTGTCTTTCATAGCATATGGCATTTCGTTCTTTTTTTTTTTTAATCCTCACCTGAGGATATGTTTCCATTGATTTTTAGAGAATGTGGAAGACAAAGGGAGATACAGAGAGAAACATCAAAGTGAAAGGAAAACTTTGATTGGTTGCCTCCTGCATGAGCCCTGACCTGGGCCCTGGCCAGGGAGGAGCCTGCAACCTAGGTACATGCCCTTGATCAGAATTGAACCCAGACCCTGCTGTTGGTAGGCCAATGCATTATTCACTGAGCCAATCCAGCTAGGGCAGGATATGACATTTCTTAGCCCTCCAGCAGCGAACCTTTTTTTTTCTCTCCAGGAGTGTAGTGGAAAAACCCTAGATCCCCTTTTTGAATTCTTATTACCCAAGTTACTAAGAATATTACCAGTGGCATACAGGGAGCTTAGCCAATGAGCAATCAGAAAAGGTACATATATCAAGTAGATTAGAAACTCAGTTCACACTGATCTTTGGCTCTGCCCCTGCTGGGACCTAAAGTCTTGGGCCTGGGCAGGTGCCCTCCAGCACCCTCCAATCACTGGCTCTGCCCCTGACCAGGCCTAAAGCCTATGGGGCTCTCGAGCTCCCTCCAATCACTGGCTCCCTTTCACTCTTATCACTGGCTCCCTCTTGCTCCAATCTCTGGCTTCCTTTCCCTCCGATGGCTGGCTCCCTCTCCATCTGATTGCTGGCTCCCTCTCCCTCTGATGGCTGGCTCCCTCTCTCTCCAATGGGTGGCTCCCTCTCTCTCCGATCGCTGGCTCTCGCTGGCTCCCTCTCGCTTCGATCGCTGACTCCCTCTTCCTCCTATGGCTGGCTTGCTCTCCCTCCGATGCTGGCTCCCGCTGGCTCTGATCCCTGGCTCCCTCTCTCTCCCATCGCTGGCTCCCTCTCGCTCAGATGGCTGGATCCTTCTCTCTCCAATCACTGGCTCCCTCTCCCTCCGATTGCTGGCTCACTCTCCCTCCTATGGGTGGCTCCCTCTCCCTCCTATGGCTGGCTCGCTCTCCCTCATATGGCTGGCTCCCTCTCCCTCCGATCACTGGTTCCCACTGGCTCTGATCACTGGCTCCGTCTCTCTCTTTCTGATTGCTGGCTTCTTCTCGCTCCGATGGCAGGCTCGCACTTGCTTCGATAGCTGGCTCCCTCTCTCTCTGATTGCTGGCTCCCTCTTGCTCTGATGGCTGGCTCCCTCTCTCTCTGATTGCTGGCTCCCTCTATCTCTGATTGCTGGCTCCCTCTTGCTCTGATGGCTGGCTCCCTCTCTCTCTCTGATTGCTGGCTCCCTCTCGCTGTGATGGCTGGCTCCCTCTCTCTCCGATCACTGGCTCCCTCTCACTCCGATGGCTGGCTTGCTCTTGCTTCGATAGCTGGCTCTGATCACTGGGTCCCGCTGGCTCCAATCGCTGGCTCCCACTGGCTCCGATCGCTGGCTCCCTCTTGCTCCGATGGCTGGCTCCTTCTCACTCCGATGGCTGGCTCCCTCTCTCTCCAATGGCTGGCTCCGTCTCCCTCCTATGGCTGGCTTGCTCTCCCTCCTATGGCTGGCTCGCTCTCCCTCCGATCGCTGGCTCCCACTGGCTCTGATTGCTGGCTCCCTCTCCCTCCTATGGTTGGCTTGCTCTCCCTCCTATGGCTGGCTCGCTCTCCCTCTGATGGCTGGCTCCCTCTCCCTCTGATGGTTGGCTCCCTCTCTCTCCAATGGCTGGCTCCCTCTCGCTCCGATCGCTGGCTCTCAATGGCTCCCTCTCCCTCCTGTGGCTGGCTCCCTCTCCTTCCTATGGCTGGCTCCCTCTCTCTCTAATCGCTGGCTCCCTCTCGCTCTGATGGCTGGCTCCCTCTGGCTCTGATCGCTGGCTCCCACTGGCTCTGATTGCTGGCTCCCTCTCGCTCTGGGTGCTGAGGATGTTCCCTGTTCCCGGATGAAGGCTGCTGGGTGCCTACTTATGCAAATTAGCTGCCATCTTAGTTGGGTTAATTTGCATACTCATTCTGATTGGCTCTGGGAGTATCGAAGGTATGGTCAATTTTCATGTTTGTCTATTATTAGGTAAGATAAGTAAAGGTCAGGAATTGTTATTTTTCTTTTAAATTTTTTTTACTGTTTCTCTTAATTTCTGCTATGTATGTGTGCCATGTGAGTGACGTAGGTGCTTATGTAGGTGGGTTTTGACTTAAAGCGAAAATTGCATTATGTCGCGCCATAGGAACAGATCTCCGACTTAACCCAAAGTCCTACTATATTTATATCAATTACAACAATGTATAAAATTAATGGAACAAAAAAATAGATCTCTCTCTCTCTCTCTCTCTCTCTCTCTCTCTCTCTATATATATATATATATATATATATATATATATATACACACACACACACACACACACACACACACACACACACATACGCACAGTGGACAGATTATTATGATCTCTGAATGCATAATAATCTGGCCACTCAGTGTGTGTATATATATAAGACCCCTGGTGCATGAATTCATTCATGGGTGGGGTCTGGCCAGCCTGACCAGGAAGAGGGGACATGGGCAGTTGGCCAGCCTGCCTGCTGGTTGAACTCCTGGTCGAAGTGACAATTTGCATATTAACCTTTTATTATATAGGATATATACTGAGTGGCCAGATTATTATGCATTCAGAGATCATAATTTCCTGGCTACTCAGTGTATATATATACTAGTGGCCCAGTGCATGAATTTCGTGCATGGGGCGGGGAAGGAATGTCCCTCAGCCTGGCCTGCACCCTCTCCAATCTGGGATCCCCTGTGGGATCAGGCCTAACCCAGCAGTAGGATTACCCTCTTGCATTCCAGGACTACTGGCTCCTAACCACTCACCTGCCTGCCTGCCTGATCGCCCCTAACCACTCTGCTTGCTGACCAGCTCACTCCCAACTATCCCGCCCCGCTGGCCTTTTTGCCCTCAACTGGCCCTCCCTGCCAGCCTGTTCACCCCCAACTGCCCCCCCACCCTGCCAGCCTGCTTACACCCAACTTCCCACCCTGCTGGCCTGTTTGCCCCCAACTGTCCCCCTGATTGCCCCCAACTGCCCCCAGCTGCCAGCCTACTCGCACCCAACTGGCCCCCCTTGCTGGCCTGATCACCTGCAAATGCCCTTTCCTCCTGGCCTGATCACCCCTAACCACCTCTGCCTTAGCCCCGCCACCATGGCCTTGTCTGGAAGGATGTCCGGACTGTCTCCTGGTCTGATTAGCATACTACCTTTTTATTAGTATAGATAGGGGCTTGGTGCATGGGTGAGGGCCGGCTGGTCTGCCCTGAAGGAGGTCCTGGTTCAGGGTAGGGGTACACTTGGGGAGCGGGGATGGCCTGGGTGAGGGGTCTGGGGTGGTTTGTAAGCTGGGCATGTCCACATTGGGGTGGGGGTCACCACTTGGGGTGATGCCAGCCTGGGTGAGGAACTGGGGCAGTATGCAGGCCAGCCATGCCCCCATCGGGGTAAGGGTCTAAGATGGGGGCCGTGGCCGGACTGGGCTAGGGGCTGAGGGCAATTGCAGGCTGGTCACGCCCCCATTGGGTTGAGGTACCTGCTGGGGGGTGTGGTCGGCCTGATCCAGGGGCTGAGGGCCGTTTGTGGGTTGTTTGCAGGCCAGCCAAACCCCCGGCTTTGTCCAGAAGGACATCTGGAAGGTCTCCAGGTTGTATTAGCATATTACTCTTTTATTAGTATACTAGGGACCCGGTGCAAGAAATTTGTGCATGGGGGCGGCAGGGAGGGTGTCCCTCAGCCTGGCCTGCACCCTCTGCAATCTTGGACCCCTCATGGGATAACCGGCAGTTGGACATCCCTCTCACAATTCAGAACTGCTGGCTCCTAACCGCTCGTCTGCCTGCCTGATTGCCCCTAACTGCTTCTGCCTGCCAGCCTAACTGCTCCCCTGCTGGCTTGATTGCCCCTAACCACCTCTGCCTCAGCCCATACCCGGTAACCAGGATTTCCTCCTCCAGCCAACAACAGGCACCCGGGATCCGGGCTTCCCTCCCTCTGGTCAGCCATAGACGCCCAGGCTGGCTGCAGCCTCAGGGGATGGTGGACAGGTGGCTTCGCTTGTGCTGCAGCCGCAAGTGCTAGTGCCCAGGACCGCAGGGTAGGTGGCTTCCGTCACCCAGGCCACAGCCAGCTGCAGGTACTGGTGCCCAGGACCGCGGGGTGGCTGGGTTCTCGGTCTCCCAGGCCAAAGCCAGCCGCAGGTACTGGTGCCCGGGACTGCGGGGTGGGCGGCTTCTCCGTCTACCAGGCTGTAGCCAGCTGCCGGTGCTGGCACCTGGACCGCAGGTGGGCAGCTTCTCCATCTTCCCTCAGATGCAGTGTGGGCGACTTCTTCGGCTGGCTGCTGCCTGGGATCATAGGGCAGGCGGCTTCTTCATCTACCAGGCTACAGCCAGCCTCAGATACTGGCACCCGGTTTCTCCATCTCCCCCAGGACGTGGAGCGGGTGGACATGGGGTGGGCGGCTTCTCCAGGAGGCTGCAGCCTGGGATCACAGGGCAGGTGGCTTCTTCATCTCCCAGGTCCCATCCAGCCTCAGGTGCTGGGGCCCGGTTTCTCAGTCTCCCCCAGGACGTGGGGCAGGCGGACATGAGGCTTCTGGTGCTGGCTGCGCAGCCTGGGATCACGGGGCAGGTGGCTTCTTGGTCTCCGTGGCTGCAGCCAGCCTCAGGCGCTGGGGCCAGTTTCTCAGTCTCCCCCAGGATGTGGGGTGGGTGGACATGGAGTGGGCGGCTTCTCCAGCTGGCTGTAGCCTGGGATCCCAGGGCAGGCGGCTTCTTCGTCTCCCGGGCCGCACCCAGCCTCAGGTGCTGGGGCCTGGTTTCTCAGTCTCCCCCAGAGAAACCGGGGCAGGCGGACGTGAGGCTTCTGAGGCTGGCTGCAGCCTGAGATCACAGGGCAGGCAGC